>JARQOC010000009.1:70838757-70850786 GCA_033576535.1 Allobates femoralis | reverse complement strand
ATGGGTTTCGTTGGTTGCTGGATGTAGACATGAGCTCCATGTTATGAATCCATATTTCTTATGTTTTTCTGCTGCTCCGTCCCCATCGCCTGTGACAGCCCTTGGCGTTGTCTCATTATATATTCTTTGTATAGTTCACGTGTAGATTATTTTGGTTTTAACCGTTTTAATGATGCAATTTTAGTCATATATTCTCTCTTTGCTTCCGGGAAAGTCTGCTCTGGCAGATGAGGGAAAAGCAGAAACTAAAGCCACCACGAGTATTACATTCCCAGTGTGAGTGTACGCTGCGAGCCATAGGGGGCTAATAGTTCCTATATCCACAAATTAATATAATTAGCTCGTATTCAAGTAATCCCGCACACATGCTTCATAATACCCCCCTCGCTCTGAGCATTATCTCCTCCCTGTGCAAAGGATGAACTTTTTTTATTAAGTCAAAAATAGAAAAAACATGGATTCTTGCTGTTAACCTCTTGCCGGTCTACATTCATCAGACCTCCCTCCCGATGTGGCGCGTCATGGAAAACATGTATCTGAATGTGGTGTAAAATTATATACAGTGTGTTATTATCAGGGCTAAATTATAGGGAGGGCCCTAGGGCCACAACCACCCTTCTTGTTGGCCAGATTTTCCATAGACTTTAGTGAAGAGGGCCACGTGTCCACTCGGACAACTTTTATTTCTTTAGTTTGATAATCTGGGCCTGGGCCGTAATATCACCTGGACTGCTCTGGAAAGGCTTTCATGCATTGACTGCTGTTGTTTGCCAGTCATCTCAAATTCAAAATGTGACCTCTAAGTATAGTGCAGCAGCACCCAGGGCCGTGGGGTACTCAGTAACCGAGCCGGTAGGTTCGGTGGGAGGTCACAGTAGCGGTGACCTGGCTCCGTCACCCTGGTTGTGCAGCGAAAGGGGATTATTTACAAGAGATAATAGTTTGTGACGCCACCTGTGGAACTCCACCAGAGATGGCCAACACTGCAAGATATGATCAGTGGGGCAGATGGTGGTGCAGCCAGGACGGTACAACTCCCCACAGGGGGAGCAGGTCCCCTTTGATGGTGCAAAGTCTATGGTGATGATGTTAATTGTTGGGGTGCAGGACAAAGGGTGCAGGGACTAATTGGAGGACACAAAAGGTTGTAGTTTCTGTTATCTTGACTCGATGATCAGTCAAGTTCCCCCAGCCGGGTGCTGTGCTCCTCCATTGCACAGCCAGGTTAGTTCCCAGTTGATTAGAGCCGCTCTGCCAAGACACTCCTCCTAACATTTCCTGGTTGCTCTTCTCCCGTGCTGTGTACTCTCCCTCCTTCCAGCACCTTCGTGGACAGGGTACCAGGTCGTGGGGTTGCGGGCCTCGTCGGGCGATGGCATCGGCACGTCCCCTGACCCTAGTTCTCGCCACCTCACAGGCGATTGTCCACGGTTGGTGGCCACTGCTCATACAAAAATAATGGCCTCTGTTTTTTCTGGCTGAGGTGTGCAGTAGTGATGGGCGAATCCTAAATTACTCGGAATCGCTTGACTCTAGCGAGTCCGAGCCCAGGACTCGCTACTCGTTGTGAGTCTAGCGAGTCCAATGTTAATGAATGGGGAAGCGAGTAATAGCGAGTAGTGTGAGATTTACAAATCGCAGATGTGTCTCAGAAGCTTCAGCCTGAAGCAATCCTAGTTTTGTCATTTATTTGCATTGGACTCGTTTACTTTGCAACTGTAATCGCTGGGAAACTCGCACAGATAAGAGAAGAGTCCTGTCTCTCTGTGCAGCTCCAGGGTCCTAGAGCCCGCCTGCTGCCTGATGTAGCAGAGCTGAGATTGTTCTCAGTCTGCTCATTCCCTGTGTACAGACATGAATGTCTGTGCACAGAGATGATGTAGCAGAGCTGAGATTGTTCTCAGTCTGCTCATTCCCTGTGCATATACATCTATATCTATGCACAGGGATGAGCAGAGAGGACATCGCGTTTTGGACTGCGTCGGACGGAAGAGGATTTTTTTAATTAAAGATGGAGTCTCTAATGGCTTTTTTTAAAATTTCTAATAAAAAAAATTCTCTGTGTTGTGTTTTTTTTAAAACAATTTAATAGAAATTCATGGCGGTCATGTCTAATATTGGCGTGACCCCCATAAATTTCGGGCTTAGGGCCAGCTGATAATACAAAGCTGGCCCTAACCTCTATTACCCAGCGTGCCACCGCCACCAGGGCCGCTGGAAGAGCGGGGTTCAGCGCCAGAGGATGGCGCTTCAATGAACGCGCCATCTTCTGGGGCGGCTGCGGGCTGCAATTTGCAGCGGGGGGTGCCCAGAAAGCTTGGGCATCCCTGCGCTGCGGATTCCAGCCCCCAGCTGCTTAGCTGTACCTGGCTAGACATAGAAATTGCGCGGAGCCCCACGCATTTTTTTGACTCCGACTCCGAGACGACTCCGACTCCGAGACGACTGCGACTCCGACTCGACTCCGAGACGACTCCGACTCCGAGACGACTCCGACTCCGACTCCGAGACGACTCCGACTCAGAGACGACTCCGACTCCGAGACGACTCCGACTCCGAGACGACTCCGACTCCGAGACGACTCCGACTCCGACTCGACTCCGAGACGACTCCGACTCCGAGACGACTCCGACTCCGAGACGACTCCGACTCGACTCCGAGACGACTCCGACTCCGAGACGACTCCGACTCCGAGACGACTCCGACTCCGAGACGACTCCAACTCCGACTCCGAGACGACGACGACTCCGAGACGACTCCGACTCTGAGGAGACTCCAACTCCGAGACGACTCCGACTCCGAGGCGACTCCGACTCCGAGGCGACTCCGACTCCGAGGCGACTCCGACTCTGAGGCGACTCCGACTCTGAGGCGACTCCGACTCTGAGACTCTGACTCTGACTCTGAAATTCATTAAATAATAAAAAAAATGCGTGGGGCTCCGCGCAATTTCTATGTCTAGCCAGGTACAGCTAAGCAGCTGGGGGCTGGAATCCGCAGCGCAGGGATGCCCAAGCTTTCTGGGCACCCCCCGCTGCAAATTGCAGCCCGCAGCCACCCCAGAAGATGGCGCGTTCATTGAAGCGCCATCCTCTGGCGCTGAACCCCGCTCTTCCAGCGGCCCTGGTGGCAGTGGCACGCTGGGTAATAAAGGGGTTAATACCAGCTTTGTTATACAAGCTGGTATTAAGCCCGAGATTCTTAATGTCAGGCCACGTTTGACCCAGCCACTAAGAATCTCCAATAAAGGGTTAAAAAAACACAACACAGAGAAAATTTTTTATTTGAAATATAAAAAAAAGCCATTAGGGACTCCATCTTTAATTAAAAAAATCCTCTTCCGTCCGACGTAGTCCAAAACGCGATGTCCTCTCTGCTGCATCCCCTGTGCATAGATATAGATGTCTATGCACAGGGAATGAGCAGACTGAGAACAATCTCAGCACTGCTACATCATCTCTGTGAGCAGGCAGGTTCTAGGACCCTGGAGCTGCACAGAGAAGACAGCTGGACTCAGCTCGCAAAGAAACAGCAGTTACTTTGCGAGTTTCCCTGCTATCACTGGCACAGTAGCCGAGTCTAATGCAAACAATGGCAATCCTAGTTTTGTCAGCATTTGCCAATGATTTGCATTGGACTCGGCTAGCAATGTAACAGCAGTTATTTGCGAGTTTCCCTGCTATCACTGGCACAGTAGCCGAGTCTAATGCAAACAATGGCAATCCTAGTTTTGTCAGCGTTTCTGACAAAACTAGGATTGATATTGATTTGCATTGGACTCGTGCGAGTAATCACTGGGAAACTCGCAGAGTACCGAGTCCTGCGAGTCCCTTACTACTCGCCGAGTAACGAGTCCTAGCGAGTAGATTCGCCCATCCCTAGTGTGCAGCACTCCCACCAGATCGGGGCCGGTACCCTCAAGCAACCTGTCCTTCTGCCCAACTCGGGTTGGGCCAGATTCGAGGCACACGGGTGGATCCCCCACTCTCGTGTCCCCTAGGACTCCTCTTTCCTGCAGTCCTCCTGCCTGCTCGTCCCTGCATCCATTTAGAACGCAGTCTTCCTTCGTTCTCCTGTTGTCTTGTCCTTCGTTCCTACTGTTAACCCCTCCTCCAGCCAGGAGATGGGGCCCTCCCTCAAAAAGGTCTGCCCAAACCTCCCAGCCTGGATTCAGGATGGTGTTGTGTGCAAATTGTTGTGTCTTGGGTTTGTGACCTCTTCTCACCTGAGAACAGTGACACCACACCTGTGAAGTAATTGCAGCATCACTGAGGCAACCAGTCCGCAGGGGTGCCACAATAGCACATGCGTTAATGACTAATGAAGACAAGAGACTCCTCATGGGTGGTGCTTCTGCAGTGAAACAGAAAAAGTCCAAATAAGTCCTGATTCCTATTTTTTTTAGGTCAAGAGTGTTCACCAAAGGGTCATTATGAATCACTTCCATTCAGTGGGTCCCAGGGCTGTTTTTTCTTTTAGCTTGATAATCTGGGACCAGGCCATAATATCACCTGGACTGCCCTGGAAAGGCTCTCATGCACTGGCTTCTGTTGTTTGCCCGTCATATAAAGTGCAAAATGTGGCCCCTAAGTATAGCATATTCGTTAGATAATGACTGATGAAAATAGGAGACTCCTCATGGGCGGTGCTTCTATAGTCAAACAGATAAAGTGCATATGAAGTCCTGATTCCTGTTTTATTTGGTCAAGAATCTTCATCAAAGAATTATTGTGAATAGAGACTCATTTGTATACAGTAAGTCCTAGGGCTCTTTTATTCTTTTAGCTTGATAATATGGTCCCTGGGCCATAATGTCATATGGACTGCCCATGGGAAGGTTCTCATGCATTGGCTTCCATTGTTTTCCAGTCATATCAAATGTAAAATGTAGCTCATAAGTGTAGCACAAGCCTTAGACAATGACTGACAAAAGACTCCTCATGGGCGGTGCTTCTGCAGATTTAGACCTTACCCTTGTCTTGCCAGACAGCTCCATAGCAGGTAGGCTGCACCAGCAAATTAACATATTTTTAATAGGGTTGTCTAAATTCTGGGGCCAGCAGTGGGAACCTAAACAGTGTGTGGTGCTGTGCTGTTCTAGGTCCACGTCCATCCGGCTGACATCAGAACTGATGTAAGTGCCACGAGTCAGACCCCTATCAATTTGATATTTATCAGACAGTGAAGGGTCCGATACCCCATCAGCTCTATAGAACAGAATCGCATTTGTGAAATTACTTTAACCCCTAATAGGACAGAGTCCACATGGGAGTCTTAAAGGGACAATCTTTGCAAAATCTCTGGGCTATGTTCCCAGTCTGACTTGCTAGGTTTCCCCCACATACAGCACATAGGAAGCCATTAAGGGGTATTTTGTAGAATTCGAGGAAACCCTTTGAAAGATAAGAAAGTAATGACCCTGTGTCACTATATGTGGAAAGTACAGGAGTTTGTTTGTTGTTCCTCTATGTGGAAATTCCCTCCATGATATCATCAAGTTTCTTTCACCACATCAGACGCACATACCTAAGGCTGGTTTCACATTGTGTTATAGTTAAATCCGATGCTGTCCGATGAAAATCGGACAGCATCGGATCCGAATCAGCCCCCATGTTATACAATGGAGATCGGATTGGATTTGGCATAATTGTCATCCGATTTGCTTCCGATCCGATTCTCTCCAATATTTTGCAGGAGCAAAAATCGTAGACTGCTGCGATTCTGGCTCCTGAAAAAAATTGGAGAGAATCGGAGCGGAAGCAGATTGGATGGCAATTATGCCAAATCCGATCCGATCCAATGCCTTTAACATGGGGCCCTATGGAGCAGGGTGTTTCCTCGGACCCGATTTTAGTGTACTGAGCATGCTCAGTACATGCTCAGCACACTAAAACTATTGTGTGCCGCCTAATTTAACTTCCGCAATGTATATACATATATTGCGGAAGTTAAATATAACTAAAATCAAGTGTTTAAAATAAAAAATCTTTATTCTCACTTGCCAGCGCTCCCCCGGCGTCTCAATCAGCTTCCCGCTCGGTAACAGGACCTGTGATGATGTCACAACCCGATCAGCTGATCGGGTGACATGAGCGGTTACCACGGTTACCGCTCATGTGACCCGATGACGATTCTGACATCATCGCAGGTCCTGTAAAACCGATCGGGAGCTCTGTGGACACGCCGGGGGAGCGCTGGCAGGTGAGAATAAAGATTTATTTATATTGGAATGACAGGAGGAGGGGGGAGAAGAGGACAGGAGAGGGGAGAACAGGGGGACAGCAGGGGGAAAACAGGGGGACAACACGAGGACAGCAGGGGACAGCAGAGGACAGCAGGGGACAGCAGGGGACAACAGGGGGACACCAGGGGGACAGCGAGATGACAGGAGGCAGACAGGAGGGGGAGTGAGGTGACAGACCAAACTGATCCTGCAAAATGTCAGAATCAGATGCCTATTTGGCATCCAATTGCAGGGATCAGTTTGTATCCGATGTTGCCCGATTTTCATGACTGGACACCATCATTGTGGGTCCAACACGTGCTACCATCGTTGGTGGTGTAAAACCAGACACCATCATTGTGTGTCCAACACCTAACATCTTAGTTGGGGGTCCAACACTTGACACCATCTTGGGGGACCAACACCTGACAGCATTGTTGGAGGTCCATCAACTGACACCATTGTTGGGGTCCTAACACCTGACAACATTGTTGTGGGACGAACACCTGACACCATTGTTGGAGGTCCAACAACTGACACCAGTGTTGGGGAACTAACACCTGACACCATCGTTGAAGTTCCAACACTTGACACCATCGTTGGAGATTCAGCACCTGGCACCATCAATGGAGGTCCAACACTTGCAAACCATCATTGGTGGTCCAACACATGACACCATCGTGGGGGTTCAACATTTGACCACCATCATTGGGGGTTCAACACCTGACACCATCAGTGGGGGTCCAACATGCCGAACCACTACTAATCAGCTGTAAGCAGCTCCATTGGCAGCTTGAAGTATCCAGTGTACTCCACAACCCCAAACACTTTGTAGTGTCCATTACAACAGCTTACCTCTCATTCACTTCAATAGGAGATGAGCTATTGAACAGAGAGAACAGTGGCAATACAGTGTACAGAGCTGTGGTCATCCAGCTGCCATGGAACCTGTGCGGTTTCTGGATATTGGACCGCCATCAATCCGCTACTGATGATCTATCCTAAGAATCGGCCATAAATGCCCAAATTCTGGACAGCCCCTTCAATCCTCTAAAAGTAGATAATAAAGCCGAGATCTTGTTTTACATAAGTAATTTCTAAAGATATAGATATGAAACATTCACGAGGACGTCCTGGAAAAGCTCGTAGGTTTGCAGCCGGCTCCTTGCACTTTATTACGAGTCTTTTTTGATATTTTTGTCAGTGTTATTACCCTTTCTCTCCCCGTTCTTATATTTGTCGTCTTTATTCATTTTACTTGTTTTAATTAACCTTTTTTTCTTTTGCGTCCGATCGTTCACCACTTCATCAAAAAAAGGCTTTCCACTTTACAGGCTCGCGGTTTGATTCACGGTGAGATTTCAGGCGTTCATTACCTTTTTAGAGCTTTTATCACCTTTGTATTATATTATATACTGTTATGTATTATATTGCGCACATTTATTATGCAGTCTGCCTCACATTAAGAATTAAGCAGCGCTCGCTCCTCCGTTCAGCATCAATCAGGCCCTCGGATCTAGTGTCTGCCGAACGACGATCTGGAGGTGACCGCAATGGTTTTTTTTTTTCCGTTCTTTCTCATAAGAGCAAAAAGGATAATGAATCCTGTTCAGAAGTAATAAAAGTATAGCAAGCGATGAACCTTAAATATACCACACCGGGAATCACCCGCCATGTGAATAGGCAGACGCAAGCTCTTCATAAAACAGGGATTACCGGAGGAACTTCCATGTAGAGTTTGTGGATGATGTTATATTACACACGTAATCTTCTCGCAATATTAAAGTCTGCCAAAATCAACAATATCTAGCGTTTTGTATAGATGGGAAAAAGAAGGGGGGGCAGCTGAGGCCGCTACTTCTAGAAATCACTCCAAACAAAATAGGGATCATTTTTGACAACTCTTGCCAATTTTATACTTCTTTGGTTAGTGAAGATTTTAGAGTTTCTGGTGGACCCCCTGGAGGACCCGACATGTCCTTCCTTACATGTACGGCCGATTGATATTAATAGGATTGGTGTAATACTTCATTTCACCTGCGGTGTTGCTCAAGGGAAATTGGACATTTTCTGTTTGATTCTTCCTCATGTACCCACTGATTGCTGGGGCCTAGTAGAAGTAAATGTTGATAATCCCTTTCAGTTACAAATTAACATAAACTAGGGATCGTAAGAGATGAAGAAGCTATCCTTAATAGTCATGAGTGAGCACTACAATGCTCGGGTGCTCGGTGCAGGTGGACAGTCAGACAGGCGCAACTTAAGTATAATGGAGTCAATGAGAAACGCATTTTTGCAGAAAAATTCTCAAATTCTCCATTGAGTTTCATTATACATGTACTTGAGTCACACCCGTCCAACCTGCTCATTTCGAGCACTGAGTACATCTCTAATCCTTACTTCTGGATTCTGTTATACATCAGCATCACCGCACTCCACATGTCAGGGGTACCAACGCGCTTTCTACTCCTATTCCCTACTCACCTTGGCTTCTGATTCATCTGCCGACTCCTAGGGCCTGCGCATGCCAAGCAGGCCTCTCGGGAGCACACAGGACGCAGCTGCGCTACATTTCCTTGTCTTAATGGACCTAGGGCTGAGAGGCACAAAGTTTTGAAGGCATTGCCCCCATTAGGGAGATGCCTCGACTACAATTGTGCTTTAGTTAGTTATTTCTTTAGCTAGTTGAATGGTCCACTGTATCTTGAGTCCGTCTACTGTGTATTTACCAGTACTTGTGCTCCTTTCCGTTAAGTGCCTACCTGAACCTGCCAGTGCTTGCCCTACCCACTGTGCCTACCTAAACTTGGTCCGGGCCTGTCTGTGTTGCCTGCCTTCCACTTTGGTTGTCCTACCTGCATCTCTGCCTGTCTCAATATTGTGACCTGTGGGACAATCTGCCGAGGTACCGAGATCCCCTGGCGCTGGCCCTGGCGGCTACCTACCAGCGCAAGCCTATCCCCACTATCTGTGGCTTTAGTAAAGACTCAGTAGCCGCTCAGGTACATTCCTCCAGGTCAGAGATCGGTGTCCTGGTCCAGTGGATCCACTAATCTATTGCTCACTTTGATGAGTATGACAGATTCCCCGTCACTTCAGTGCTGCTGCTCCGATGTTCTTCAATGGCATTGTTAAAGTGATCATCGGGACCACCAGTCGCTTGATTTGTAGATTATTGGGGGCATCTTGGTAATGATACCACAAGCATTTGCTCAAAAGGCCTCAGTCTATGCTCTTCCAGAACCTCTGGGGTGGCTACTTCTCATTATGAGGTTGATTACGGTCAGTAATGAAATAAAATGACCCTTGTTGCCACTGAGTAATGGACACATACGGTAATTGGCCCAGAATCGATCGCCATTCACCATGTAAAAAGAACCACTGTCATCTTTATCACAGCCAAAGCGGCGGGATCTGGGCTGCAAATCTGAAAAGCTTTTGTATATTCCCTGCCTTAAAATTAATGGCAAGCACTAAACAGGGATTGTGACAGCGGCAGAAAGCAGTCATTTTTATGTCACAAGTGTATGCGAGCAGCTTGGAGTGACATCGCCCAAGACCTGTTTCCTTATGTGAAGCTTTCTGATAGACACGGAATACATAAAAACAAGAGGCTTGTAATATTGTAGGTTTTACCCTAAATACTGAAACCCTTTAATTTATTTTTCTGTAAAACTCTAAGGGGCTTGATTTAGTACACTGTGGGCAAGGGGCTGAATGTTGTACCCCAGGGGTGAAGGGCTAAATGTTGTACACCAGGGATGAGGAACTTAATGTTGTACACCAGGGATGAGGGGCCAGATGTTATACAGCAGGGATGAGGGGCTGGATGTTGTACACCAGGGATGAGGACTAAATGTTGTACACCAGGGATGAGGGACTGAATGTTGTACACTAGAGTTGAGGGGCTGGATGTTGTACACCAAGGATGAGGGACTGAATGTTGTACACCAGGGATGAGGAACTTAATGTTGTACACCAGAGTTGAGGGGCTGGATGATGTACACCAAGGATGAGGGACTGAATGTTGTACAACAAGGATGAGGGACTGAATTTGTACACCAGGGTTGAAGGGCCAGATGCTATACACCAGGGATGAGGGACTGGATGTTGTATACCAAGAATTAGGGGCTGAATGTTGTGCACCAGGGATGAGGGTCTGGATATTGTACACCAAGGATGAGGGGCTGAATGTTGTGCACTGGGGATGAGGGGTCGGATGTTGTACACCATGAATGAAAGGCTGAATATTGTACAGCAGGGATGAAAGACTGAATGTTGTACACTAGGGATGAGGAACTGAATGTTGTACACAAGCGATGAGGGGCTGCATGTTGTACACCAGGGATGAGGGGCTGTATGTTGTACACCAGGGATGAGGGACTGGATGCTGTACACCAGGGATGAGAGGCTAGATGTTGTACACCAGGGATAAGGGGCCGGATGTTATACACCAGGGATGAGGGGTCAGATGTTGTACCCCAGGGATGAGGGGTTGAATGTTGTAGAATGGGGGCGAGGGGCTGGATGTTGTACAACGGAGGGTGAGAGGTCAGAAGTTATAATAAAGAAGGATGGGAAACCAGAATTCAATAATTAAAATGTGCACCCTTATAATTTTCTCCATATAGTTCAATGTAAAATTCCTTCTACACAATGACTTGTTGCAGATCACGAGTGGAGCCACAGAGCGAGCGTACACTGAGGGGCTGGATGACGGAGATAGCCGGGAGCTCTTGAAGGAGCATTTACCCTCTAGGTGAGGGAAGGTCTGGAGCAATTATGCATATTTATCTACATGTCCACCCCTGGTCAGACTCCTGTAAACAGTTTACAGTCAACTTTATTTGTTCTTTCTGATGAAATAATTGACCTTGTTATGCAGACATGACGCTTTCATTTTCTTTTCTAGCAAATTCCCCCGCCGCTCCCTGCTGACTGACGATTCTTCTTGCTGATTCATTGTGATGTAGTCATAATGAATTGTCTATACATCTTAGGCTGCTTTCACATCAGCGGTAATCGTTGATCGCGGCAGTTGCGGTGAAAAAAAACGCAACTGCCGCGATTACCGCATAACGGCCGCACTTGCCGTTCACCTGCGGCAAGCCCCATGCAATGTCTATGGGGCTTGCGGTAAGTGTGCGGCAGGTGCGGCAAGTGCGGTTTCGGCACTTGCTGTAAATGCGGCCACGAGAAAACCGCGGCTGACCGCGGTTTTTTCTCGGCCGCATCTGCCGCAAGTGCCAAAACCGTGACAGTACCGCACTTGCCGCACACTTACCGCAAGCCCCATAGACATTGAATGGGGCTTGCCGCAGGTGAACCGCAAGTGCAGCAGTTATGCGGTAATTGTGCCAGTTGCGTTTTTTTCACCGCAACTGCCGCGATCAGCGATTACCGCTGATGTGAAAGGGGCCTTAGTCAGTCAGACACTCGTGTACATCCAGACTATCTTTAATGGCCACTTTACACGCGGCAACAGGAAGATAGAAAACGGCAGGTGTCGGAGACAATTGTACCTTTTACCTTCAAAACACCTTGAAGTGGCTGCATGTAATTCAGGTATCTGCAAGGTGTTTTGAAGGTAAAAGGTACAATTGTCTCCGACACCTGCCGTTTTCTATCTTCCTGTTGCCGCGTGTAAAGTGGCAATAAGCAGTAAAACATTCATGGCTTTTTTCCGCTGGATGGGTATTAATGTATGATAGGTGAGGAACCTATTTCTGAGACCCTCTCCTGTTAGGAGAGTGGGGGTTCCTTTACTCCCATTACACAATGGCAGCTCTTCCTCTAAGACCATGTA
>JARQOC010000009.1:68903741-68922823 GCA_033576535.1 Allobates femoralis | reverse complement strand
TTGCTTCCTTCTGCTCAGGCAATGTACGCCAACTCTGAGGACTGGTTTTTCCAGCAGGACAATGTCCCATACCACACAGCGAGGTGAATGTGTGGATGAAGGAACACCACATCAAGACCCTGTCCAGCCCAATCTCCAGACCTGAACCCCATTGAAAACCTCTGGAATGTAATCAAGAGGAAGATGGATAGTCACAAGCCATCAACAAAGAAGAACTGATTACATGTTTGTGCCGGGAGTGGCATAAGGTCACCCAAAAGCAGTGTGAAAGACTGGTGGAAAGCGGCCAAGACGCATGAAAGCTGTGAGTAAAAATCATGGTTATTCCACCAAATATTGATTTCTGAACTCTCCCTGAGTTAAAACATGAGTATTGTTGTTTGTCTATGAATATGAACTTGTTTTCTTTGCATTATTTGAGCTCTGATGTTTCTTTTTTATCATTTTGACGATTTCTCATTGGCTGCAAATAAATACAACATTATCAGCTTTGAATTTCAGAGACATGTTGTCTGTAGTTTATAGAACAAAAGAACAATGGACATTTTACTCAAAATATAAAGAGAAAAATCTGAGAAACTGAACATTTTGCAGTGGTCGCTTAATGTTTGCCAGAGCTGTATGTGTAATTGGTATGTAGCCTATAAATAATCTATGTTTCACAGCAGGCATTATTATATCTATGATATCTATTGATTATTGCAGATATATGGTTACCTGTTAGCTTGACGCTTACGATCTTCCACTTACAATAATTGCATTGTGTATAGTTCACTGTGCCATACGTTTCATGTGATGTTATACATTCACCTCCTTGATATTTAATACATTTTGGCATATACAAACTATAGGGTGTTTGATCGTTTTCTCTTCTTCAGGTAATATTTTAAAATGGCAAAAAGACAAATTTCCATTTTAGAAGGAAAAACAAAGTTTTTACATGAATAATGGAGCGTGAACCTACAAGGGTATTGGGTGAACCTCCCATCATTGTGGGATTAACGTGGTAGATAGGCAGAGATGACAGATTAGGAGGAAAAGATGTAAGACATTACCTACAACAACCTGTAAGGTCAACAAGAAGATTGTAACTATCTGCCCCTGAGATAACAGATGTTACATTTACTGATTAAACTGGATCATTCCACATTTCCACTGGATTATACTGGAGATTTCTGCTGTTTTCTTGCATTTTACGGTAGAGATATGATGATGCATTTTATCTCTTGGACCTCAGTGTCTACAGAGGGGTCATCCATGTCTCTTCCCTTTTGTTCTTTCTCTGATCTGGTGGCTCTCAGTAGATACTTTGGAGACCCCAAAATTGATCCCTTAAGGTCCAAGAGATAAAATGCAAGAAAACAAGAAATCACCAGTATAATCTACTGGAAATTGGGAATTATCCAGTTTTATCCGTAAACTTAAATCACATGTGAAATGTTTGTGGAGGAGACAATGATGGGAATAGTAAAAGTTTATTTATTTTCTGATGTTCTGACAAAAAACACCATAATGTACAGATTCATTAATGCAAGGCGTCCTGGAACAGGTGTATGAAGCAGGTACAAGAGCTCAATGGGTGCCAGCTGTGGTATAACGGGGCCAGCTGTTGTGTAACGGGTGCCAGCTGTGGTATAACGGGGCCAGCTGTTGTGTAACGGGTGCCAGCTGTGGTATAATGGGTGTCAGCTGTAGTATAACCGGTGCTAGCCGTGGTATATCGGGTGCCAGCTATGGTATATCGGGTGCCAGCTGTGGTATAATGGGGCCAGCTGTAGTATAGCGGGTGCCAGCTGTGGTATAATGGGAGACGGCTGTGGTATAATGGGGGCCAGCTGTGATATATCGGGGCCAGCTGTGGTATAATGGGGGCCAGCTGTGGTATAACGGGGGCCAGCTGTGGTATAATGGGAGACAGCTGTGATATATCGGGGCCAGCTGTGATATAACGAGGCCAGCTGTGGTATAATGGGGGCCAGCTGTGATATATCGGGGCCAGCTGTGGTATAATGGGGGCCAGCTGTGATATAACGGGGCCAGCTGTGGTATAACGGTGCCAGCTGTGATATAACGAGGCCAGCTGTGGTATAATGGGGGCCAGCTGTGATATATCGGGGCCAGCTGTGGTATAATGGGGGCCAGCTGTGATATATCGGGGCCAGCTGTGATATATCGGGGCCAGCTGTGGTATAACGAGGCCAGCTGTGGTATAACGAGGCCAGCTGTGGTATAATGGGGCCAGCTGTGGTATAACAGGTGCCAGCTGTGGTATAATGGGGGCCAGCTGTGATATAACTAGGCCAGCTGTGGTATAATGGGGGCCAGCTGTGATATAACGGGGCCAGCTGTGGTATAACGGGGGCCAGCTGTGGTATAATGGGGGCCAGCTGTGATATAACGGGGCCAGCTGTGGTATAATGGGGGCCAGCTGTGATATAACGGGGCCAGCTGTGATATAACGAGGCCAGCTGTGGTATAATGGGGGCCAGCTGTGATATAACAGGGCCAGCTGTGATATAACAGGGCCAGCTGTGATATAACGGGGGCCAGCTGTGGTATAACGGGGGCCAGCTGTGGTATAATGGGGGCCAGCTGTGATATAACAGGTGCCAGCTGTGATATATCGGGGCCAGCTGTGATATATCGGGGCCAGCTGTGGTATAACGAGGCCAGCTGTGGTATAACGGGGCCAGCTGTGGTATAACAGGTGCCAGCTGTGATATATCGGGGCCAGCTGTGATATATCGGGGCCAGCTGTGGTATAACGAGGCCAGCTGTGGTATAATGGGGGCCAGCTGTGATATAACGGGGCCAGCTGTGGTATAATGGGGGCCAGCTGTGATATAACGGGGCCAGCTGTGATCTAACGAGGCCAGCTGTGGTATAATGGGGGCCAGCTGTGGTATAATGGGGGCCAGCTGTGATATAACGGGGCCAGCTGTGGTATAACGGGGGCCAGCTGTGGTATAATGGGGGCCAGCTGTGATATAACGGGCCAGCTGTGGTATAACAGGTGCCAGCTGTGGTATAATGGGGGCCAGCTGTGGTATAACAGGTTTCCAGCTGTGGTATAATGGGAGACAGCTGTGATATAATGGGGCCAGCTGTGGTATAATGGGAGACAGCTGTGGTATAATGGGAGACAGCTGTGGTATAATGGGAGACAGCTGTGGTATAACGGGTTCTAGCTGTGATATAACGAGGACGAGCTTTGGTGGAATGGGTGCCTACTGTGGTAAAACAGATGCCTGCTGTGATATAACAGGTACTAGCTGTGGTATAACATGGCCTGCTGTGGTATGAGGTGCCAGCTGTGGTATAAGGTGCCTGCTGTGGTATAATGGGTGCCTGCTGTGGTATAATGGGTGCCTGCTGTGGTATGAGGTGCCAGCCTTGATAGCAAAAAAAAAATTAAAAGAAAATATTGTTTATTATGTTCTGAAGGTGTCCGATCTACAGGTGTAGTAAATGAATGGGCTGGGAAAGGGTTTATAGAACAATAAAGTATCATAATCGCCGTCCCCGCATTTGTCTCTTCCATTGCCGCTCTCCACCGGATCTCCAATGGATTTCCTAGACCCAATCTGCATTCTGGTCTCTTGTTCATCAATGCCTCCAGTGCCAGTCAGTAGTGATGAGTGAATAGTAAGATACTCGGGCTCGGATTATTTGTTCCAGTTTTGGGCTATGTTCACACTGGACATTTTTGATCCGTTTTTTGGTGCTGCATTTTTTTTTTTAAACTGCACCAAAATTGTACCAGTCACAGTGTCTGCAGCAAAGTGAATGGGATTTTAATTTGCTGTGCAGATGTCAGTGTTTTGTTAGTGATGCAGAAAGGCCATCCAGAATATAATGAGCGTCAAGTATTGCTCCGTTATTCTGCTGCACTTTCCACACCACCAACACTCCATTACTCACCCTCCCCGGCAGTCCCACGGTGAACCCCGGTGATGTCTGCCTTCCGGGCATCGGCAAGACCTGCAGATTGTACAAGTACTGACCGGACCTGCCCATGTGACTCAGCATGAGAGTCACATGACCAAACGTTCTTTAAGTACTCGTACTATCTGCAGGTCCTGTGATGCCCGGAAGGAAGATATCACCGGAGGTCACCGTGGGATCACCAGGGAGGATAAGAAAGTGTGTGTGTGTGTCTCTGTCTGTGTGTCTGTCTGTGTCCTCCAAAAATGGATGATGAGTTTGTGATGCTTTTTTGCAAATAGAGGACACATCCAAAAATTGATCAACACAAAACTAAGCACAAATGCTCTGTGTGAATGAGGCCTAAGTCACGAATATCAAACCTAATGCAAGTCAATAGTAAGTGGGGAACTCCAACAGTTTTCAGAGAAATCTTCCAGAAAAATATTCCTCATTGACTTCCATTAGGTTCGTTTTCGTGATGAACACTGGAACACTTCAAAGTATTCAACGGCCTGAATATCTTACTATTCGCTCATCACTACCAGATATAGGTTTTGATAACTGTTCCGATATCATAATTTGTGTCTCACCACTTGACAACATGGACAGGATTGGAGCAACGTTGAGTGAAGAGGAGACCAGAACCGGAATGGGAAATGGACAGTGGATGTGTTTGGAGTCCAGTGATTCTCAGCAGGGAAGTGATGCGAAAGGCAAGGGTGATGTTTCATTTTTTTGGCCCTTTAAAGCCAATATAGAACCACAAGAATGGTGGCCGCTTGGATTAGCGATAATCCCATTCCCCATAAATTTGGACTCTCTAAATTCAACAAATTTTGGAAAATTCTAAAGTAATTTGATATGTTTAGAATTGATTCAGTCAATATTAATTGTTATTTAGTTTTAACATTGTACTCACGGGAGATATCATTAATAAGGTTTACTATGTTATTCATGAATCATGCCATAAAAAAATTGCCCTTGTGGCTGGTGATGGCTCCAAAGTCAACTCCAAATCAGAGTCCATTTTTGAGTCAGAGGCTAGACTAGATACTCCAGTTGGGCTAATCTGACTTTAATGTTTTTTTTTGGTTCAGCAAGTATTTTACAAAACAGATCTGATCAATTTTAGGAAGGAATTCGGCACATGTGCCTGATGTGTCGGATGTGCCGGTTGTGCCGAATGTGTCGGATGTCTTGGATGTACCAGATGTGTCGGATGTGTCAGATGTGCCGAACGTGTCAGATGTGTTGGATAAGTCGCATATGTCAAATGTGTTGGATGTGTCAAATATGTCGGATGTGTTGGATGTGCCGGATGTGTCAGATGTGTCGGATATGTCGGATATGTCAGATGTGTTGGATGTGTCAAATGTGCCGGATGTGTTGGATGTGCCGGATGTGTCAGATGTGGCGAACGTATCAAATGTTTTTTAATAAGTCGGATGTGCCGGATGTGTTGGATGTGCCGGACGTGTCAGATGTGCCGAACGTGTCAGATGTGTCGGATATGTCAGATGTGTTGGATGTGCCGGATGTGTCAGATGTGCCAAACTTGTCAGATGTGTTGGATATGTTGCATGTGCCAGATGTATCGGATGTGTTGGATGTGCAAAACATGTCAGATATGTTGGATATGCCGGATGTGTTGGGATGTGCCCGATGTGCTGGATGGGTAGGATGTGTCGGATATGCCAAATGTGTCGGATGTGTCGGATGAGCCGGATGTGTCGGATATGTTGGATGTGCCAAATGTGTCAGATGTGCCAAATGTGTCGGATGTGTTGGATGTGCCGAATGTGTCGGATGTGTCAGATGTGGCGGATCTGTCAAATGTGTCAGATTTGCCAAATTTCCACCTTTTCATTGCTTCAAGTCTGCAAGTGGATTTCAATTCCTGTGTTCTCCCGACCACACCTGTGTTCCTCAGCTGCATTGCACGTTGAAGCTTTCCTCTTCATACTCTTTCCAATTTATGAAGGTTTCCTTCTACGGATTTTACATTTAGCTTTTACGTTTCTCCAAAAAGTTCATCCTCAAAAACTTTTTCAACCTCCAACCATGAACTTCTTGCAGTTTTTTTAAACAGTTTTTTGGCGCATTTCCATAATGCATCTAATCAATTATACACTGTATAACAACAGTTGGAAAAAAAAAAACTAGGGCACAAACTAAAATAGTAAATCACAGCCCCATAACCCTATACATAGAACCTAATGAAAAAAAAAGTTAATGTCAGGTAGGGGTTGTATCCTGGTCCTCTTTGAACAGTCATAGAAAAAGTATGTTTTTTCTATTCTTCATGATGTTTACAAGAAATCAGAACACTCAGTTGGGAGCAGATCGTTATCTCTTTCCCTGTCATCTGCCCAAGGTGAGGGGACGTCTTTGTAAGCAGGAGCCAGGGTCTTGTATATATAGGATGGATTTTGGAGCTGAGGACATTCCCTCAATCCATCTCCGGTCACCATGAGCTGTATCCTCAGCCTGATCGTGTTGTGTGGAGGAGCCTATTTTGTAGCTGCTGGTAAGACCTTCTTCTTCTTCTACTTGTCCTTTGTCACTGACTCCATCTCTGAAACCCTTTAGACGTGGAAGAGAATTGACCATTTACAAGAAATGTCCATTACGTCTAATTTGATTTGTTAAGACCTGATCAGTTATTTGATATTCTAGTAATTTAGACCGATTGTGCACATATACCGCCTTTTAGACATAGGACTTTTATTATGAAGGCTGTGGGACACATAGAATCAATAAGAGATATATGTGTCCCTTTTTGAGGATGTTGGGCACCAGAAGTATCAAGAGTTACAGTATGTAAAAACTCAATACAGGTGGGACTATTGGGTGGTGACTTTGGTCAACTAGTCTGTATGAGGCTCTAGATGGCTTCTTTTGATCTAGGTGACCTGAAGTCTCCAGAAAGTTCCTATATGTCTAAACTCTTGGGTATGACCGCTATTGATCTGGATGGCCCACAGAACCCCAGAAAGGTCCCATAGATAGTATAGATGTCAACAGCCACTTGTAGGTTCTTATCAATTATATGACTCGTTTCATGCATCCATGAAACACTGACTGTGCTCGGATCTGTAGACCTAGCCAACAACTTGAGCTAACTGCCTGGTAGGCATATTTGAGGCAGTTAGCTTAGATCAGAAAACCTGTTGGTCAGCCCGGTGGTCAATCTGGTGGTCAGTGCCATGGTTAGCCCAGTGGTCAGTCTGGTGGTTATTCCGGAGGTCTGTCTTGTGGTCAGTGCAGTGGTTAGCTCGGTGGTCTATCTGGTAGTCAGTGCAGTGGTCAGCCCAATGGTCAGTCTGGTGGTTAGTCTGGGGGTCAGTCTAGTGGTCAGTCTGATGGTCAGTGCAGTGGTTAGCTCGGTGGTCAATCTGGTGGTCAGTGCACTGGTTAACCCAGTGGTCAGCCCAATGGTCAGTCTGGTGGTTAGTCTGGTGGTCAGTCTTGTGGTCTATCCAGGTCAGTCTGGGTCTTCCAATCATAGCACAGTCAATGTATCACGGACATGGGAAACCATCCTCACACCTAGCGGTGGCTGCAAATTAATGAAATCCATCTGTTGACTTTCAGAAGTATAATGTGGACTGATGAGAACTGATGATAAATTAATTACCCAATTAATGCATTTTTCTTGAAATTCATTGGTTTCTTTACTCCTCTTAAAATATTTATATTTTCTTAACTTCTGACATTCAACATGATAGGCCAATTATCAGATCACAAATAGTGCTATGGTTACCTAATGTCCTTAACATTTAGTCCCAAGGGTTGATCTTGGAGACTGTCGCTGGATTTCATGGAGGGAAAGAAGATTGTCAAGATATTGAGTTGTATCTTGGGCATAGATGACTGTCCTCCATAAGCTAGTGTAAATGATGACACCAGTTCTCACTGCAAGAGGGTAAAAATACAAAAATGTTTAACTTTCTTATAAAATCTTTTGTCTCCAGATTTTCAGTGTACTCAAATTCCTGGAAATCTGAAACAGATCGATGCCGGTGCTGGACAAGTCTATGGTGTAAATAATGATGGAAACGTCTTCCTCGTGGTGAACAACAGCTTGCAACAAGTCCCCGGGCAGCTCTCTCATGTGTCGGTGGGACCCGCTGGAGTCTGGGGGGTCAATAATGCCAGTAATGTCTACAAACTTCAGAACAATCAGTGGATGTCTGTAACAGGTCAGTTGGGATTTACCTTAAATTGTCAAGATGTCTATGTGTCTAGCGGCATCCTAGATAGCTGTCTTAGTTGGCCAACAGCCATGCCGGCTGAGTGTACATATGTTTTCAATAGCGAGAGGGCAGTGTAATGAGGCCACACACGTTTTAGGGCGATTTATCTCCCCTAAATAAAAGAATGATCATTTAAACTCAACGTGCTCAATTCAGGGGGGTCCTCATACACCTTCAATGGTTAGTCAGTTCAGAAGAAATCAAGTGTTTCGCAGACGTTAAAGTGAACCCGTCACCAAATTTGGGTGTGTGAAACTAAAAGCACCATCTTCAGCAGCTCTTGTGCTGCATTCTAAGAAAGTGGCTACTATGCCCTGTGTCCCCCCGTACACCTAATAGATAAGTTTTAAAAACTTCCCACCCTGTATGATAATTACCGTACCTGTTTCTGGTCTGATGAGTTTGATTGGAGTTCGATCCGTTCCACCTCTCCTCACCATCTGTCCCGTTTCTCCTCGCTGTCCCTCCCACCTCTCCTCACTATCCGTCCCACCTCTCCTCACTATCCGTCCCACCTCTCCTCACCATCCGTCCCACCTCTCCTCACCATTTATCCAGTTTCTCCTCGCCGTTCCTCCCACCTCTCCTCACCATCCGTCCCACCTCTCCTCACCATTTATCCCGTTTCTCCTCGCCGTTCCTCCCACCTCTCCTCACCATTCGTCCCACCTCTCCTCACCATTTATCCCGTTTCTCCTCACCGTTCCTCCCACCTCTCCTCACCATCCGTCCCACCTCTCCTCACCATTTATCCCGTTTCTCCTCGCCGTCCCTCCCGCCTTTCCTCACCATCACCTCTCCTTGCTGTCCGTCCTACCCCTCACTGTCCATCTCGCCTCTCCTTGCCATCCAACATTCTCTTCTTCTTAGTGACATCCAAATTGTGTGCCTGTGCAGAGGTTTCTCAGGATCGCGCAGGCGCACCGTGCACTGGTGCAGAGACCTTAGTGATTCGCACAAGCGCAGAACAGTTTTAAGCTCTGCCTGCTATAGGGCAGAGCACAGTGTGCAGGTGCTATCCTGAGAAGCCTCTGCGCATGCGCTCGATTTGAAGGTTACTCAGAAAAAGATACTGTCGGAGAGGCAGGACAGATGGTGTGGAGAGGCGGAATGAACGGTGAGGAGAGGTGGGACAGATGGCGAGAAGAGGCATAATGAACGGTGAGAAGGACAAGGAGGAGAGGTGGGATAGACCGAACTACAATCAAGCTCATCAGACCGGAAACAGGTAATTTTAATACAGGGATGGAAGTTTTTAAAACTTATTTATTCAATATACAAGGTCAGTCAGGACATAATAACCGCCTTCCTAAAATGCAACATAGGCGCTGCTGATGGCACATTTAGTTTAATACACAAAAATCTGGTAAAACTTTCACTTTAATATGTATCACCTGTCTTTAGTCTGACGTCTTGCATTTGAGGACCATTGTTTTGGCCCCCATGTTAAAAACAGTTGGGTGGGCTCTAGTGCTTAAAGGGGTCTTTACTTAAGGCAAACTCCCCCTATTAGAAGGATTCCTTGACAATAATCAAGTCCAAGGTGATGCTTTGTTGAGACCCCAGAGGATTAGATGTAATCTTTAATAAAACCCAGTGTTCAGGAGAAAATAAGCTCTACACGTAGCCGAGAGTACGTCATGTTGGACAGGACCGGTTTGATAGAGCGAGAGATACTTTTTGCATTGGGATTCTGAACAGAGGAGCCCCTCTAATACCACTACATTTCTTATTAAAGTATATAACAATGGGTTTTCTAAATAGGACAAGGGCTTTTGGTCATCAGGTCTAATTTGTATGTAGTGACATGAGTAACAACGTTTGAGGAATGCTTTACATTGGAAGCCATAGCTCTTGTATCCTGTATGTAACATGTTCTTTCCATTGGTGACATTTACAGGACTCTTGAAGCAGGTGGACGCCGGTGGCAATAAGTTCCTGGTTGGAGTCAACGCTGACAACAATGTATTTTGCTTGAAGCAAAGTTGTACAACTTCGAAGGCTTCACTGGTGACATTTAGCAACGTGGATGGCGAATTAAAATATTACAGCTGTGGAGCTGCTGGTTGCTGGGGTATAGACAGCAACAATAATATCTTTTACCGCCAAAATGTGAGTCCCGAGGCATGTGAGGGAAGCCAATGGCAGCAGGTTGATGGCTATCTCCTCATGGTGGAGGTCAGCACAGATGGATCGGTCTATGGTGTCAACGCTGCAGGAAATGCCTTCAGAAGGTAAGAGCTTGGCTCACTATCTGTACCAAGGTAAGGGCTTCACTAACTTACTGTACTGAGCCTATAGATAGAAGGTAAGGGCTTAACTCACTTACTTTACTGAGCCTATAGATAGAAGGTAAGGGCTTAACTCACTTACTTTACTGAGCTGATTAATATAAGGTAAGGGCTTAACTCACTTACTGTACTGAGCCTATAGATAGAAGGTAAGGGCTTGACTCACTTACTTTACTGAGCCGATGGATAGAAGGTAAGGGCTTAACTCACTTAATGTACTGAGTCAATGGATAGAAGGTAAGGGCTTCACTAACTTACTGTACTGAGCCTATAGATAGAAGGTAAGGGCTTGACTCACTTACTTTACTGAGCCGATGGATAGAAGGTAAGGGCTTAACTCACTTAATGTACTGAGTCAATGGATAGAAGGTAAGGGCTTCACTAACTTACTGTACTGAGCCTATAGATAGAAGGTAAGGGCTTGACTCACTTACTTTACTGAGCCGATGGATAGAAGGTAAGGGCTTAACTCACTTAATGTACTGAGTCAATGGATAGAAGGTAAGGGCTTAACTCACTGTACTGAGCCGATGGATAGAAGATAAGGGCTTAACTCACTTACTGTACCAAGGTAACGACTTGACTAACGTACTGTACTGAGCCTATAGATAGAAGATAAGGGCTTAACTCACTGTACTGAGTCAATGGATAGAAGGTAAGGGCTTAACTCACTGTACTGAGCCGATGGATAGAAGATAAGGGCTTAACTCACTTACTGTACCAAGGTAACGACTTGACTAACGTACTGTACTGAGACTATAGATAGAAGGTAAGGGCTTAACTCACTGTACTAAGCCGATGGATAGAAGATAAGGGCTTAACTCACTTACTGTACCAAGGTAACGACTTGACTAACGTACTGTACTGAGACTATAGATAGAAGGTAAGGGCTTAACTCACTGTACTGAGCCGATGGATAGAAGATAAGGGCTTAACTCACTTACTGTACCAAGGTAACGACTTGACTAACGTACTGTACTGAGACTATAGATAGAAGGTAAGGGCTTAACTCACTGTACTGAGCCGATGGATAGAAGATAAGGGCTTAACTCACTTACTGTACCAAGGTAACGACTTGACTAACGTACTGTACTGAGACTATAGATAGAAGGTAAGGGCTTAACTCACTTACTGTACCAAGGTAACGACTTGACTAACGTACTGTACTGAGCCTATAGATAGAAGATAAGGGCTTAACTCACTTACTTTACTGAGCCGATGGATAGAAGGTAAGGGCTTGACTCACTTAATGTACTAAGCCGATGGAAAGAAGGTAAGGGTTTGGCTCACTTATTGTACCAAGGTAAGGGCTTGACTCACTTAGGCTGGCTTCACATTAGCGTTTGTGAGCGCAGCGCACCGACTACAGCCAAACGCTTGCGCACATGCGTTCCCATGTTTAACATTGGAATGCATGTGCCTGCGTTTGGCTGCGTTCGGTTGCATTTGCGTTCGGATGCGCATAATTTGTGCACCCTCCGAGCGCACTCCGAACGCAGCATCTTGCATTTTTTGTGCGTTCACGGGCGCTTGTTTTATCTGCAAGCGCACAAACCATGTATTGAAGGCAATGGATCTGCAGTGTCCTCCACATGACAGCACAGGAGAATGCTGCGGATCTCATTGAAATCTCTCCCGGTGGCCGCCGGTGATCAGCGGCGGCCACCGGGAGATCAGCTAGAGCCTCCACTGATCTCCCGCTGGTGTCGGCGGGGAGAAACAGCTGATCTGACAGCTGTTTAAATCTCCCGCGCTGACACTGAATAGGTGAGGTCAGTGCGGGAGATTTGAAGCAGCGATCAGCTGTTTCTTATCTCCTGCACCAATATCACCCTATTCGGTTTCAGCGCGGGAGATTTAAACAGCTGTCAGATCAGCTGTGTCTTCAACTCTCCCGCACCGACACCGGCAGGAGATCAGCTGTGGCCGGGAGGAGGAGATCTCTGCTGCTGATCTCCTCCTCCTGGCCGTCCCCGAGACAGCTGATTGGCTGGCGGGCTGCATACTAATGTGAACGCATGCGGAGATTCTCTGCTGCGTTCACATCAGTATGGGCTGCATTTGCACTGCGTTAGCGTCTGCATGCCCTGCGCATGCAGACACAAACGCCAGTGTGAAGCCAGCCTTACTGTACTGAACCTATAGATAGAAGGTGAGGGCTTAACTCACTTACTGTTCTGAGCCAATGGATAGAAGATAAGGGCTTGACTCACTTACTGTACTGAACCTATATGTGGAAGGTAAGGACTTAACTCGCTTACTGTACTGAACCGATGGATAGAAGGTACTGAGCCAATGGATAGAAGGTAAGGGCTTGACTCACAGTACTGAGCCGATAGAAGGGGTAAGGGCTTGACTCACAGTACTGGCTCTGAGCCGATAGAAGGGGTAAGGGCTTGACTCACAGTACTGGCACTGAGCCGATAGAAGGGGTAAGGGCTTGACTCACAGTACTGGCTCTGAGCTGATAGAAGGGGTAAGGGCTTGACTCACAGTACTGGCACTGAGCCGATATAAGGGGTAAGGGCTTGACTCACAGTACTGGCTCTGAGCTGATAGAAGGGGTAAGGGTTTGACTCACAGTACTGGCTCTGAGCCGATAGAAGGGGTAAGGGCTTGACTCACAGTACTGGCTCTGAGCTGATAGAAGGGGTAAGGGTTTGACTCACTTACTGAGCCAATGGATAGAAGGTATGGGCTTGACTCACTAAGGAACCAATAGAATTTGGACCCCCCAAACTATTCTTCTTTCTCTGCTCACAAAATGATCTTCCCACTTTTACCACTTGTGTCCCATTCATAGGGGACATAAGATGTCTGTTCTTCAAAAGGTCAGATCTCCACTGATAATCAGAAAGGAAGACCCAAGTCTCCATTGCAAAGACCTTAACGTTTTCCATTGGTTTCAGAAATAGTTGATATCTTTCGGGGTGGGGGGGGGTTGAAGAGTTCATATATGTTATTGACGTGAAACCCTTTAGAATATGTTTCATACATAATGGACTGTGTTGCTCCATACCTGTATCACTGACAATCCTTTTCATTTTAGGGATGGCATCACTGCCCAGAACCCAATTGGCACAGTGTGGACTCTTCTGGATTTCTGCGCCACCTTCATTCATGTCACTTACGATTCTGGATTCCTTTGGCTTCTTTCTCAAGCTGGAGACATTTATTCGTGCTATTATCAAAACTAAAACCATCTTGATGAAGCTAAAACCTCCATTCGGTAACCTGAGAATCATGTGCCGCTCACTGGTCACCGCAGGGAATTTGAAGGATATGCAATTTTGGGGGCAAATAGAAATCGCTGTTTAAATATCTTTTCAGTAAAAAAATAATATTTTCTGTGTTTTTTAGAACAAATAAAGATATTTTCTAATTAATGATTGCATTTTTTATTTACCGCTATTCACATAGATATACAAAAACACTTAAAATGGGTTTATCTGATTGATACAGTTCCATTTCATAGGGAAGGAAGTCGATTAGTGGTTACTGCGCTGCCGGTCAATAATGATGCCGTACGTAAATCCACAATACAAACGTGTTTCGAAGCTGCCGCGCCTCTTCATCAGGCAAAAGAAGCGAGGCAGCTTCCAAATGCGTTGAATCAATAAACCATGTTTTTTTTTTAATAACATACGGCATCATTTTTATTGGCATTGCAGAATGACCACTGATCGTCCTTCTCTCCTACTTATCGGTGTCACCATGGTGTCTCTTACTTTGGAGACTTGTGACTGGTTTGGGACCTGTGTCTCATACCTCTATTGAGACTTCACTTTAAATGCATTTCTTTCCTTTGGCAGTGTAAGAGTTAATGTCATTTTCTGCTGCTGCAATGCTCCTTAGTTCTATTCCCAGGTGTGGCTACATTGTGATCACTCCCATTGACATGCCCCGGAGACGTGGGGTACTCAAAGCCCGGGCTATGGTGCTTCCGGGGATGTCACAGTGGGGCTGATACCCGGCTCCGTGGTCCTTGGTGTCGAGTTGAAAAAGGGGAATCTGGCGGTGATAGTGATGCAGGGAATAATTGTCGTAACACCACCTGTGGTATTCCGCGATTAGTAGTCGATGCTGCGGTGTGGGACCTCTGGGATGATGGGATGGCAGCTGTGATGGTTTTGCTCCCCATGGGTGGAGCGGGTTCTCAGGGCAACCAGTATAGCCTATGGCAGTGGTAGACCATTAGGGGCGCAGAACTTAGGGTGCGGAATAACCAACAGGTATTCAGTCTCCGTTACCTTTACTGGTGGTGATAGCAGGTCCCGTCCAGGATACTGTCCACAGGAAATGCTGGGAGCCCGGGTGGCCTGGAAGCAAGTTGGGGAACTCCTCACCGGTGAGTTCTGAGGCCTCCCCGTTGCGCTACTCTTGGGGGGTCCTGGCTGCCTGTAGCTAAGTTGCGACCTTCTCTTTCTGCGTAGAGTCTCTTGCCCGTATAGCAGGCGGCTCGAGCCCTTCCCGTTACCTCTCCTCTGGTCAGTGTCCCTGAGCTCTTTGTTGCTGCTGTGCCTCCTGGGCTTCATGGTGGCCGGGTGACTTGGAATCTCCTGCCCTCCAGTTTCGGCTGCTGGGCCTCAAGTACCCTCACAACCTCGGACTCCGGTGTCCGTCTCTGGTGCCCTGCACTGGGGGTGAACCGTTCATCTGGCTCCACTACCCAGGCCCTCTTCTCTCCTTTCCTCAGACCCTCTCCTATGTCCCTCTAGCTTCCTAGTTTCCGTCCTGGATGAGCCTTACTCTGCTCCAGTCCACGGGACCTCTTCTGAGTTCTCCTGGGAACTAAGCTCGGTGTCTCTCTCTGCTCTACCTGGGACAAGCTTGGCACAGCTCCAGTCCACAGGTCCTTTTCACAGTCCTCCCAGGGACTGAACTCCCAGGTGCCTGCACAGCTTACCAGCATAGATGAATAATTTGCTCTTTTCTTTCCACACCTGTTGCGCCTCTGGCGGGGCATCTGGCCCAGGGCATGCGTCCGCTTGCTGAAGCAGTTGTTTGACTAGGCTGATGGCTGGGTCACTGTCTTGTTTCTCCGCTCAACCATGGTGGGGTAATGGGTTGAACATGGTTTCTTGCATCACAGGCCGCTTGTTTCTCACCTCATGGGAGCTCTATCTTTTCCTGCTCCTCCGGGTCTTCTCCCGCATCTGGCAAGTGGGGCATCCTTGACAGCGCATCAGCATTGGCGTTCTTGTGGCTGGCCATAATCTGGGTAGGCCAGGATCTCGTCCCTTGTCGGGGCTCACTTCAACTGCTTGAAGGAGTCTTCCACTATGTTGTCCCATTTCAACGGAGGACTTGGGCCCTTAGCTTTCTTAGACTGGCCTACCAGGAGGTCTTGCAAAGGTGCGGACATCTTTGTGAAGTCCTTGATAAACCTCCTGTAGTAGCCTACCAATCCCAGGAACTGTCGTACCTCTTTGATGGAGGTGGGCTTTGGCCAGTCTTTGATAGCGGTGACTTTGTCAGGGTCTGGGCCACACCTTCAGCGCTGACTACGTGTCCTAGGTACTGTAACTTAGGCTTCAGTAGGTGGCACTTGGACAGCTTCACTTTCATGCCAAACTTGGACAATGCCTCAAATACCTCAGCCAGGTGTCTCAGGTGGTCTTCATATGTCCTCGAGTAGATTATGACGTTGTCTAGGTACAGCAGCACGGTTTCAAAGTTCCTGTGCCCCAGGGAGCACTCCTTCAACCTCTGGAACGTTCCTGGTGCATTGCAGAGTCCAAACAGCATGCAGTTAAAGTCACAGAGGCCCATCAGAGTCGTAAAGATGTTCTTTTCTCTGTCCGTCTTTGCTATGGGAGCCTGCGAATATCCACTGGTGAGAACTAAGGTGGAAAAATAGTTAGCAGTTCTCAATGCAGCTAATGACCCTTCAATTCTGGGTAACGGGTATGCATCTTTATGTGTAATGTGCTTAACCTGCCTGTAGTCAACACACATCCTCATTGTACAATCTTTCTCCTTTACCAGGACTAGCCCCTTCATGACCCGGGAATATTTCATTTTTTATTTTTGTAATTGCTCCCCTGCTACCAAGAGCCATAACTTTTTTATTTTTCCATCAATACATACATATGAGGGCTTGTTTTTTGCAGGACAAGTTGTACTTTTATATGCAATCATTTATTTTACCATATAGTGTACAGGGAAATTGCAAAAAAATTCCAAGTGCAGGGAAATTGCAAAAAAAGTGCAATCACATGCTTGTTTTCTGGGTTTATTAGTCGCCATGTTCACTACATGGTAAAACTGACGTGGCAGTGTGATGCCTCAGGTCGGTACGAGTTCATAGATACCAAACATGTATACTTTTACTGATATCTAGGGGGTGAAAAAAATTTCAGGAGTTTGAAAAAAAAATAAATCACACATTTTGCGCCATGTTCTGCGACCCGTAGTGTCCTCAATTTTCGGGATCTGGGGCTGAGTGATGGCTTATTTTTTGCGTCTTGAGATGATGTTTCTAATGATACTATTTTGGTGTGGATGCGCTGTTGTAATCACCCGTTATTGCATTTTATAGCAATGTTGCAGCAACCAAAAAAATTAAATTTTGGCGTTTGGACCTTTTTCCATTACACAGTTTACGGCTCTCATTAGTTCATTTTATATCTTGATAGATTGGGCGATTCTGAACGCGGCAATACCAAATATGTGTATTTTTTAAATTTTTTTGATACTTTATTGTGAATGGGGGAAAAGGGGGGTGATTTGAACTTTTTTTTTTTTTTCATATTTATAAAAACTTTAGTTGATTCTTATTTTAACACAGCCCTACAGAGAGGCACCCTTCTCCACAGTCCGATCGCTTCTGATAGATACCGATGAGCTGCAGCACATCGGTATCTGCCAGAATTGCGGACAGTGAGTGGTTTGCAGCGCTTGCCAACCACTCACCGGAAGTGCTCCATGACAGCTTCCGGGGTCAACCCAGGACTTCGGGCTGTCACGTGAGCACCGGAGATCCTGCAATATTATCGCTGGAACTCCGATGCAGGCGGGGCACCTTAGGATCCTGCTGTCAGTGATTGACAGTGGGATCCAAAGGATTAACAGCACCGGTCGGATCCCAGATCCGATCAGTGCTGTAAGCCCAACATCTCAGCTGATGAGATCAGCTGAGATGTCGGGGTAATGATGTGAGCTCCACGCCGGAGCTCACATTAAACCCCGGTAACCGTTCCATGACGTTGTACAATGTCATGGGTCTTGAAGGGGCTAGTAGAGCGGCCCAGGGCTACAACTATCTCTGATCACCCCAGCCTCCTTCACCTCCGTAACATCTCTTTGGCACATTGATAGTGAGCTGGTGGTACAGTCCGGTACCTTTCTTTGATGGGCGGATGGTCACCTGTGGGTAAAGGATGCTTGCTAAAGACCTGCTTCTACTCTTCAACTTCCCAGTAAACTCCATGCCTTTGGTGTGAAGGGGTGAAGCCGGTGTCTACATGGAGTTTCTGGCACCAGACCTCCAGCTGCCCCTCGGAGCCGTTGCCCTCCGCCTGGTCAGACGGGTTCAAGGGTTCCACAGGCATTATGGTGTTGTTATTGACAGTGTACAGCTTAGCTTTATAGGTTTGTTAACTATTATTGTAGCATACAGCAGCATTGGCATCGTCAATTCTTCTGTAGGACATGTTAATCTCAGGATCTCAGGATCTCTACCAAAATAGCAGAGAGAAAACCTCCTGCCTGTAACGCCTGGCAAAGCAGGTGGCTGTTTTTCCCTGTAACTGGGGCTTTATGGATGCCCCAGTTACAGTGGTACAAAAATGAACAGTAAAAGAAAAAGAAATGATTTTTTTACAAGCTATGTAGAAAAAATATTAATATGTAAAAAATCAACAACATTTTTATGGAAAATAAAAAGTTATTAATGGTTAGTATTGGCCTTTGTAGATCTTGAATTATCAGAGAAAACATTCCGCTAATAAACATTTTTGGGAAATTGTTAATTTATGTTTTTTGCAGTAAGATATTCCACATCAGATATCACATTTGTGCTGTGATGTAAAACATTGTATGTTTCTCTGTTTTTGTCTTTTTAAACCCCTTATGAGTTGGGTGTTTTTTTTGTGGTTTTTTTTGCTTGTTTTTTCACATTTGTCTTTTTTCTATTGGATTTTTGGAACATAACATTGGATAGGATATAACATCCACAATAACACCAAAAGGTACATATGCAAATCCTACTTGTTAGGCAACGTGTATCATTTAAAATGGTATATAGATACATAAATCGATCTCAGTCAATGTCTTGTAAATCTACTTGCAGTGGAGTGACTACACCGCCTTTATGGGTGTAGTACCCCTTTTGTGGCACCTACATAGTGGGGCGCCACATAAGCCATTCCCCCAGTAAACCGCGTAGGGCAACAACTAAGAATGTGTGAATGTTTTTAGGGATCTTTGCCTTGACTCCTGTGGGTTGAGTCTCCGGGGGTCTTAACTGATGAGAGCATGGCTTGTGGTGTCTGTGGGAGTTGGATTCCCCAGCATGGTCGAACCTGTTTCCCAACCTGTGTCCAGTCCTCTGTACCTGCCCTGCATTCCCACACCCCGGGCCAGAGATTGGTTGAAGGCGTTCCGC
>JARQOC010000009.1:68889156-68903641 GCA_033576535.1 Allobates femoralis | reverse complement strand
GGACAGAGAAAGGAACGGACTGACAGAGAAGCTAGTGAGAGGCTCAGGAGTGACGGAAGGTGTCCCAGGGGCACAGAAGTGAGCAATTCACCAGTGGCACCCGTATCCACACCGACCGGGATCGGAGTCGGTTGGAGGGACCGGCCGTAGACTAGTGGAGTGACTTTAAGGCTCAGCTAACTAACCGGGGACTGAGGTATCTTTAAGTGCCACAGTCCAACCCCACATTTATTCACCGGAAAGGTTGCCATGGAGGGTCAAGGGGACTAGGAAGATGTCACCTGTCAGGACCCAGGCTGCTGGATCAGGACACTGAGTGTGAGGTGCAGGGCAGGAGGGTGAGATCCAGCGCAGAGAGTCGAGACAGGAACCTAAGAAGGGGATTCGGATAAAGAGGCACCAAATTACCCGAGCGTTTGCTGGAGCCCCAACCCGGAGAACACAACACCCTGAGACATGTATGAACAGTGAGTAAAATCTAAAGACTGCAACCAGCTGTGTCCTCCATGTTATTTCCAGCGTCGCTACCACCGTATGACATTTGTATCTACTGCCTTGGGGCCTACCCATGGAGAGCGAAACCACCTCAGCTGCATTACCAACGGCTGCAGAGGGTCTGATTGCAGCGTCGGCCCTCCATCCCCATTGCCGAAACTCACGGGTGGCGTCACAAATTCATTTCCCATATAAAATAACCCCTTTTATTGACACAACCAGGGCCACAGAACCGGGTCACGTCGTGACCTCCTCAAAGAACTCTCAACTTGGTTCAGAGTATCCCACGGTCCTGGTGGGCATGTCAACCCTCCCTTCAGAAGGACTTTACGTTGATGTGTTGCGGATTTGGCACTTGACATGACATAACTTTTTAACTACAACATTCAACTTTCCAGTAATATCTGCCATCTGCAGTCATGTGTCAAAAAAGGAGCAAGAAGGTGGCCAAAAATGGTCTATTCTCCAGGATATGGCCAGTCTGAGCGGTCACTAAGGAAAGCGGAGTGGTTATTGGGGAAAAATGAGAATCTACTAGGGAATGATGAATAGTTACTAGGGAAAACTGAGGAAATCAAGTTGTTACTAGAGAATAGATAATCTCGTCCTCTAGATGAAGTCTCCGATCTTAGGGAACTATTCACAGGTTTTCCATTAACGCGTCCATTATTTAACACTACACAAGCCCAGAACCCGAGAGTGTCCTGGGCATGTGCAGTACTTAATAAAATAATCCTTTCAATGGATTCCATAGTAGAGACCGTCCATTACGATCTATTTCCCGTACACCTCAATGTTAAATAAAGATACTGTTACAAGCCTTTTCTTGGACCAGACAAAAAAAAGGTTTTTTTTGATTCTGAAGTCACTGGAGAAGGACATCATGAATAGAAGAAACAAGGCGAAGAGGAAGACCATCAACCCAATGGCTTGATACAATCAGGATAACAGTGGAGAAGACCCTGGTGGACCTATTTAGACTTGGAGAAGACCCTAGTGGACCTACCTAGGCTTGGAGAAATCACAGTTGAACCCATCTGTGCTTGGAGAAGACCCTGGTGGACCTATCTAGACTTGGAGAATACCCTGGTGGTCCTATCTAGGATTGGAGAAGACTCTGGTGGACCTATATAGGCTTGGAGAAGATCCTGTGGACCAATATAGGCTTGGAGAAGACCCTGGTGGACCCAGCTAGGCTTGGAGAAGACCATGGTGGACCCAGCTAGGCTTGGAGAAGATCCTGGTGGACCCAGCTAGGCTTGGACAAGACCCTGGTGGACCTAGCTAGGCTTGGAGAAGACCATGGTGGACCAATATAGGCTTGGAGAAGACCCTGGTGGACCCAGCTAGGCTTGGAGAAGACCATGGTGGACCCAGCTAGGCTTGGAGAACATCTTGTTGGAATCATCAAGGCTTGGACAAGACCCTGGTGGACCTAGCTAGACTTGGAGAAGATGAAGACCCTGGTGGACCTATGTAGGCTTGGAGAACATCTTGTTGGAATCATCAAGGCTTGGACAAGACCTTAGTGGACCTAGCTAGGCTTGGAGAACATCTTGTTGGAATCATCAAGGCTTGGAGAAGACCCGGGTGGACCTAGCTAGGCTTGGAGAAGACCAAGGTGGACCTAGCTAGGCTTGGAGAACACCCTAGTGGACCTTTCTAGGCTTGTAGAAGACCCTGGTGGACCTATCTAGGCTGCACAAGATTGATCTTCCTAAAGAGCGTTCATCCATCAAGTCGCCATGGCTTGAGATCGTGCTGAAGGCCAGTAAAGAAGAATAACAGATAACAGCTGAATTATGATCAAACACAAGATATTTTAGGATATTTCTGTCCCATTCAAAGAATGGATCCTATACTGAATCATTTTTTTTTCTGTTTCTGTCCTCCAAAAATAGAAAAAACCACTGGAGATGTGAAGAGAGCCGGTAGAGAGAGAAAAACCTGAAATTTTGGAAAACCAACATTTTAAATGAAGCTTTGTGAAGCTGTGAGATAACCATATCAATGGTGACGTTATCATGTATTGAACACAAAGGAGAACTGATCCATCCCCGGCTCCCGCAGACACTTCGGAGACTCCGAAATTGCATTCCTGAAACTCCCATAGATACCAATCACCATAATATCATAATGATAGAATCCAAGAATATACAAAAAGACCAGGATTATGATCAAGGGGACACTTTCTTGAAGGTTCAGCTTCCATGGGACACTATATATCACTTATTAATTATAAGATTTTCTTTAACAACATAGTTTAAACATTTTTGTGAATATTTCAAGGAAAATCCAAGGGTTAAAATTCAGTCATCAATTGTCATGTACAAAAAAATCCATAGAAAATATTGTACATCTGTATGTTTCAGATGAAAACCTTCCAAATCCTTAAAAAACAATGTAGATCTATGGATTTCAGATTAGAACCTTCCAAATCAATTCATAAAAGCAATGTAGAGATACAAATTTCAGATGAGAACCATCCAAATCCATAAGAAATAATGTAGATGTTTGCACTTCATCCGCTTTTTTTGTCTTGTATCCTATCCAAAACGTCTAGATAGATCGGGTCCCATTCAGATTGAGCTGGAATCTTTCTATAACCCCTGGCAAACATGATGGAATCACCTGTCCATTCATTTGTTTAATTTTGTAGAATAAAAGCAGATCACAGACATGGCACAAAACTAAAGTCATTTCAAATGGCAACTCTCCGCCTTGAAGAAACACTAAAAGAAATCTTGAAAAAACAATGTGCTAGCCAGTAACGGCTACCGTATATACTCGTGTATAAGCCGACCCGTGTATAAGCCGACCCCCCTACTTTTGCCCCCAAAATCTGGGAAAACCTATTGACTCGTGTATAAGCCGAGAGTGGACCCCAGCACAGGTATACAGCCCCCAGCAGTGTGGTATGCAGGCCCCCACAGTGGTATACAGGCCTCCCCAGTGGTAGTATACAGCCCCCAGCAGTGTGGTATACAGCAGCCTCCCCAGTGGTATATACAGGCCCCAGCAGTGTTACAGCAGCCTTCCCAGTGGTATATACAGCAGCAGCCCCAGTGGTAGTATACTGCAGCCCCAGAGGTATATACAGCAGCCCCAGTGGTAGTATACAGAATCCCCAGAGGTATATACAGAAGCCCCAGTAGTAGTATACAGCAGCCCCAGAGGTATATACAGCAGCCCCAGTAGTAGTATACAGCAGTCCCAGAGGTATATACAGCAGCCCCAGTAGTAGTATACAGCAGCCCCAGAGGTATATACAGCAGCCCCAGTGGTAGTATACAGCAGCCCCAGAGGTATATACAGCAGCAGCCCCAGGGGTATATACAGCAGCAGCCCCAGGGGTATATACAGCAGCAAAACCAGGGGTATATACAGCAGCAGCCCCAGGGGTATATACAGCAGCAGCCCCAGGGGTATATACAGCAGCAGCCCCAGGGGTATATACAGCAGCAGCCCCAGGGGTATATACAGCAGCAAAACCAGGGGTATATACAGCAGTAGCCCCAGGGGTATATACAGCAGCAGCCCCAGGGGTATATACAGCAGCAGCCCCAGGCGTATATACAGCAGCAGCCCCAGGGGTATATACAGCAGCAAAACCAGGGGTATATACAGCAGCAGCCCCAGGGGTATATACAGCAGCAGCCCCAGAGGTATACAGGCCCCCCAATCAGTATCCAGGGCCCCCCCCATGCTCCGCAAACCTGTAAAGTAAGATGATTATACTTATCACTGTCCTGTCGCCGCTGTCCCCGCCGCTGCCATCGCGATCATTCGTCTTCATCCAGCGTCTTCCGGCTTCCTGTGGTCGGCGCAGACAATGACGTCATTGCCTGCGCCGACCGCAGGAAGCCGGAAGAAGACGGATGAAGCCGGAGGATCGCGATGGCAGCGGCGGGGACGGCGGCGACAGGACAGTGATAAGTATAATCATCTTACTTTACAGGTTTGCGGAGCATGGGGGGGCCCTGTATACCGATGGGGGGGGCGCCCGTGTAGTGACTCGCGTATAAGCCGAGGGGGAAACTTTTCAGCCCAATTTTTGGGCTGAAAAACTCGGCTTATACGCGAGTATATACGGTACTTTTGTAGACCAACCAGGGGGGAAAATCATGGAATCACTCAATTCTGAGGAAACAATTATGGAATCACCCTGTAAATTTTCATTCCCAAAACTAACACTTGCATCTAATTAGATTTACTGGTTAGTCTGCATCTAGAAAGGAGTGATCACACCTTGGAGAGCTGTTGCACCAAGTGGACTGACATGAATCATGGCTCCAACACAAGAGATGTCAATAGAAACAAAAGAGAGGATTATCAAACTCTTAAAAGAGGGTAAATCATCACACAATGTTGCAAAAGATGTTGGTTGTTCACAGTCAGCTGTGTCTAAAATCTGGACCAAATACAAACAACATGGGAAGGTTGTTAAAGGGAAACATAATGGTAGACCAGGGAAGACATCAAAGCATCAAGACTGGAAACTTAAGCAATATGTCTCCAAAGCAGGAAATGCACAACAAAATAAATGAGGAGCGACTGGGAGGAAACTGGATTCTGTGACCGAATTGTAAAAATCCGCCTAAAGGAAATGGGATTTACATACAGAAAAGCTAAATAAAAGCCATCATTAACACCTAAACAGAAAAAACAAGGTTACAATGGGCTAAGGAAAAGCAATCGTAGACTGTGGATGACTGGATGAAAGTCATATTCAGTGATGAATCGCAAATCTGCATTGGGCAAGGTGATGATACTGGAAAATATGTTTGGTGTCGGTCCAATGAGATTTATAAAGATGACTGCCTGAAGAGAACATGCAAATTTACACAGTCATTGATGATATGGATCAATAAAAAATGGGGAACAAGAGGCGCAATAGTGCCCTATCAAAAGTGACACTGACAGTATGGGTAGTGTATATAGATTCCACTCACCTATTCCATTTGTGTAACCCACAACTGGTTTGAAGGCATGAAAGTAATATCAGCTGCTGCAGGACCTCCACCGACCACTTGCACATGGAAAAACCGTCACAAAATTTTGGGAAGCAAGGTGTGTAACAGTCGCACGTGTTTCCTGTGGACTCAGCAGCACGGACTGTTACACACCTTGCTTCCCAAAATTTTATTGATGATATGGGGCTGCATGCCAGGTAAAGGCACTTGGGAGATGGCTGTCATTACATCTTCAATAAATGCACAAGTTTACATTGATATTTTGAACACTTTTCTTATCCCATCAATTGAAAGGATGTTTGGGGATGATGAAATCATTTATCAAGATGATAATGCATGCTGCCATAGAGAAAAAACTGTGAAAACATTCATTGAAATAAGAAACATAAGGTCAATGTCATGGCCTGCAAATAGTCCGGATCTCAATCCAATTGAAAATCTTTGGTGGAAGTTGAAGAAAATGGTCCATGACAAGGCTCCAACCTGCAAAGCTGATCTGGCAACAGCAATCAGAGAAAGTTGGAGCCAGATTGATGAATGAGTACTGTTTGTCACTCATTAAGTCCATGCCTCAGAGACTGCAAGCTGTTATAAAAGTCAGAGGTGGTGCAACAAAACACTAGTATGTATTGGAGTGTTGTTTTGTTTCTTTGTCATGATTCCATAATTTTTTTCCTCAGAATTGAGTGATTCCATCATTTTTCCCTCTGCTTGGTCTACAAAAGTAACCGTTAGGGTACCTTTACACGGCCGCTACAACATGGTGGAAACAACCGGGTAGATGAGAAAATGTATCTTGCACCGCCAAATCAACCCGAGGTAGCGGCGTGTAAAGACGGTTGTTTCCACCGTCACTTGCGGCACCTGTTTCAGAGCGTGCTCTAAAACAGGTTGATTTCAACCCGATGGTTACGGCCTGTATCGCGTGTAAATAAGGAACAAAAGGGTTGTTTCGACACCTTGCTATCTACCTGGGCGTGACACAGGCTCCGGGATACTGCGCCCCATCAGCGATCATTGGAGTAAGCTCCTGCGTTACTTTTGGTTGTCGCTGCACAGGGCGGCATATTTAAGGAGCTGACCAGTCACACTACACAATTGCTCGAAGCGTCATTATTAGTCAGCCTCCTGTGCTGGCTGCTCAATCATGATGCTATTGCTTTGTCCTATCAGCGTACGGATTCTCGTAATCCACAATTCTGGCACGCCTATGTGTTGTCCCTGCTGCACCTATGTGTTGTCCCTGCTGCACCTATGTGTTGTCCCTGCTGCACCAGGTCCTCCCTTTTGATTACTTTTATTTAGCTTTCGCAGTGTATATTAATACACTGCGAAAGCCAAAAGGCCTGTCACACATGTCACACGGGGAAGGAACACAGGATTCTTCCTCCCCCGTGTGACATCACCTCCCTCCTGCGCTTTTGGGGGAGAAACAAAATGCGGTGTGTGAATACACTGTGTTTTTTTACCTGCACTAAGTAGCGCTGCTGCAAAACACAGCAAAAAAACGCGTACTCCCAAGAGCGCAGGAAATGCGCTGTGTGTGAACGTAGCCTAAAGATATGTTAAAACCAAGCACACCGTTGTTTTTCTTATGTTTGATGTGTTCACATGACCCTCTTCCCATTGAAAAAACTAAAGTTGGATCCAAAATGGCCGACTTCAAAATGGCCGCCATGGTCAGCCCTCATCTGGAAAAGTTTTCCCCCTCCCATATTCTAATGTGCCACAAACAGGCAGCTGATATCATCAACCATTCCCGTGAAGCAAAACCCGCGCATGCGCAATGCGCATGGTGAGGTCGGCGGTACACCGAAAGGGTGTACCGACGCCATCCTGCCCAAGTATGACGCTATTTGCATCATACCGGCTATTACGCCCATACAACAGGGCGAGGAGGACTTGGATTTCTAATCACGCCCATTGGGACTATATGAGCTCAGGGAGCAGAAGTTCACTTTCAGTAAGTATAAAAGGCTGATTTTCATCTTTTATAGGGAGCATTTCCAACACAAGAGGGAATGTTGGAAATGATTCATGAGGGTGCAGGGACAGGTATTCAGAGGCTTGGGGGTGATTATGAGGGGTCAGGTTCCCTTTAAAGCTGGATTTGGATACAAAAAAATTTCCCAAGTTTTAAACATCTCAAGGAGCCACTGTGCAAGCGATCATATTGAATGGAAGGAGGATCAGACCACTGCAAATCTACCAAGACCCGCCGTCCCTCTAAACTTTATCTCGACAAGGAGAAGACTGATCAGAGATGAGGCCAAAAGGCCCATGATCACTCTGGATGAACTGCAGAGATCTACGCTGAGGTGGGAGAGTCTGTCCATAGACACAATCAGTCATAGACTGCACAAATCTGGCCTTTATGGAAGAGTGGCAAGAAGAAGCCATTTCTCAAAGATATCTTTAAAAAGTTTGAAGTTTGCCACAAGCCGCCTGGGAGACCCAAACATGTGGAATAAGGGGCTCTGCTCAGAGGAAACCAAAATCAAACATTTTGGCACAACAAAACGATATGTTTGTGTAAAAGCAACACAGCTCATCACCCTCAAAACACCATCCCCCACACTGTCCACACCACTGGTTGGTGGCAGCATCATGGTTTGGCTTTTCTTCAGCAGGGCAGGGAAGATGGTTAAATTGATGGGAATGATGGACGGAGCCAAATACAGGACCATTCTGGAAGAAAACCTGCTGGAGTCTGCAAAAGACCTGAGACTGGGACGGAGATTTATCTTCCAACAAGACAATGATCCCAAACATAAAGCAAAATCTACAATGGAAAGGTTCAAAAATAACCGTATCCAGGTGTTAGAATGGACCGAGTCACATCCAGACCTGAATCCAATGGAGAATCTGTGGAAAGAGCTGAAAACTGCTGATCACAAACGCCTCAATCCAACCTCACTGAGCTCCAGCTGTTCTGCAAGGAAGAATGAGACAACCCCAAGAGACTGCAGCTGTAACACAGCACAAGGGGGCGCTACAAGTATTAACTCAAGGGGCCGAATAATATTGCACGCCCCACTGTTCAGTTTTTTGCTTGTTAAAAAAGTTTAAAATATCCAATAAATTTCATTCCACTTCTCGATTGTGAACTCAGTGTTCTGAAATAAGGGACTTGTTTTTTAGGCCTGTTCCTGGGGTTATATGTGGCCTGATTAAGAAAACTACATTGAATAGAGCCCATCAGCTTTAGTTTCTTAGATATTATTATTAGATTATTATTATAGTGCTATTTTTTCCACAGAGCTTCACATGTGAAAAGAGATATACAGAGAGAGAACTCTGCCTGTGAGGACTCACAGTCTACAAGGAATGGAGAGAGAGGACCCTGCCCACGAGGGCTCACAGTCTACAAGGCATAGGTGAGGATACAGTAGGTGAGGAAAGAGGACCCTGCCCATGAAGGCTCACAGTTTACAAGGGATGGGTGAGGATACAGTAGGTTAGGAGAGAGGACCCTGCCCATGAGGGCTCACAGTGTACAAGGGATGAGTGAGGATACAGTAGGTTAGGAGAGAGGACCCTGCTACGAGAGCTCACAGTTTACAAGGGATGGGTGAGGATACAGTATGTAATGAGAGAGGACCTTGCATGCGAGGGTCACAGTCTACAAGGGATGGGTGAGGATACGGTAGATGAGGGAAGAGGACCTGCCCATGAGGGATCACATTATACAAGGGTGGGTGAGGATACAGTAGATGAGGAGAGAGGACCCTGCCCGTGAGAGTCACAGTCTTCAAGGGATGGGTGAGGATACAGTTGGTGATGGGAGAGGACCTTCCCATGAGAGCCCAAAGTCTACAAGGGATGGGTAAGAATACGGTAGGTGAGGAGATTGGACCCTGGCCATGAGGGTCACAGTCTACAAGGGATGGGTGAGGATACAGTAGGTGAGGAGAGAGGACCCTGCCCATGAGGGCTCAGTCTACAAGGGATGGGTGAGGATACAATAGGTGAGGAGAGAGCTTATCAAGTGGTAGTATAGTGGACTTATGTTTACTGCAGGATGTAGGTTTGTTGGAAGAGGTGGGTCTTCAGGGTCCTTTTGAAGGTTTCCTCAGTGGACGAGAGTCTGATGTGTTTGGGTAGAGAGTTCCAGAGTATGGGAGAAGCACGGGAGAAATCTTGTATTGAATTGTGAGAAGAGGAGATTCAAGGGCTAGAGAGAAGGAGATCTTAAGAAGATCAAAGGTTGCGTGTAGCTAAGTACCAGGATACCATGTCACAGATGTATGGAGGATGGCTTTGTATATCATAGTTAGGGTTTTGAACTGCAGTCTTTGGGCAATGGGAAGTCAGTGAAGAGATTGGCAGAAAGCAGAGGCCGGGTAATAGCAGGGGGACAGGTGGATTAGTCTGGCGGCAGAGTTTAGGATAGATTGGAGTGGTGCGAGAGTGCTAGATGAGAGGCCAAAGAGTAGGAGGTTGCAATAGTCGAGGCGGGAGATGAAGAGGGCATGCACTAGTATTTTTGCCGATTCTTGGTTAATGAATGTATGTATCTGGGAAATATTTTTGATTTGGAGTCATCAGGGGGTGGAGAGGGCTTGGGTATGTGGCTTGAAGGAGAGAGCAAAGTCAAGGGTTACAACCAAGACAGCGAGCATGTGGGATGCCTTTGATAGATAGGTTGATTGAGGGGGTTTCTGGGAAATGGGGGAAAGATGATGAATTATGTTTATAAACATGAATATTGGACAAGAAAAGAAAAGTTTCTTAAATCACTCTCTAGAGAACCCTGGTGACTTAAGTGAAGAGCAAAATTAAAGATTTCACCAAGACATAAAAACAATGAAAGCCAGATTCCAACTGAGATCGGATGCGGACAAGATGGCCGACTATTGTTGGAAGTTTCTGTGGGATTGTCCTAGCAGATTCCACTCCCCGAAGCCTTATACACGATGATGGTTGTCAGCCGACCGACTGTCCTGCCAGCAGCTATGTCAGCCAACTCTCCCATACACATGAGCACTCATTCGGCTGAAGACTCTTGTGTTTTCCATGGAAAGATGATGGCTGACAATCGACGTCTTGAGTCCTGACCACTAGTTGGAAAGTGCTCCCATACCCATCAGACCATCAGCCATATGTGCTGATACCAGCAGGTTCAGTCTACATTAGTATAATGTGAATGGGATCCTAGTTTATGGTATCTCAAAAACTAGAGGTGAAAGCTTGTGCCATTTTTGGAATCAACAAGTCAAAAATACCCCAAAAACGTCTAATATTTGAGGCTCCAACATGTGTGTTTTTTTCTATTCTGAAATAAACTAGAGGACACAATGACAAAGATGGTTATCTCCTTCATTGTGCTCCTGACCAATAATGAGGGGTCTGCTGTGTAAGGAGGGCTCTTGTATAAATAGGTAGGACTTTGGATCTTAGGACATTCCCTGACTCCATCTCTGGTCACCATGAGCTTCATCCTCAGCCTGATCCTGTTGTGTACGGGAGCCTCAGCTGTTAATGCCAGTAAGACCTTCTCCATTTACCATATATCTACCGCTATCTTTGATACCTATTGACGTTACCTGCATTTACGAGGGTTCCGTATTCTTTAAGAATGTTTGTACTTTTTGATATCGTTGATCCATAGATTCCAACAGCTTATAGCCGCCACCGGTGGAGGAGGGAAGGGGTTCTCCTCTGTATATGGGTTATTTTGGTGTTCTAAAGGGAGGTCAGGGAGGCCAAAAACCTCCCAATGAGCAGAAGGGCAATTGTAGAAGGCCCTTCGTAAACCAATTGGACCACCACAACCTCCACAAACGAGATCTATTTGCATAAGCCTGTATAGACTGACGCTGACACTAATGGTGGTGGTAGACCGGTTTGATCCATCGATCCACTTTAACACGATGGGAGGATGAACCGTTGGGGAAATAAGTGTTATGTCGATAGGTTTTTGAGGTTTTTATATTACATTCTTGGTATTGATATTTGTCACTATTTTTATATATGGGGTCCAATTCATGATTGTGCCCTTTTTGCACCTTTTTGCGTCTAGTTTTTGGTGTTTTTGACCTGTTTTTCATTTAGTTCATACATTCATTCTTTCAGTTTTTTTTACTGCACACAAATTGGTGGCGATATACACAATTTTGCCAATTTTTACTTGTGTTTTTTATCCTATTCTTCTTTTTGTAAAGTATATTTTATATAATCGTCATCATTATGGATGGCGGTTGGGTTTTCCAGTTGGATTCATCAATTATGACTTTTTAAAAAGTTGCTAATATTTTTGCATAATTGTACTTTAGTCCCCTCCTGGAGTGATAGGGACATGGTACTCGGTAGCCGGGCAGGCAGTCTGTTGGGGTATCATGGTGGCGATTGCCCAGTTTCGTGGCCCTGACGGGAAAGTTAAGGGTTTTTGAAGGGAAAAGTTTGTTGTGACGCCACCTGAGTTTCTGGGCAGATATGACCAGCGCTGCATATTAATAGTCCACAGGTGATAGATGGTCTGGCAGCTAGATGGAATGCTTTCCTAAGATAGAGCTGGCCCCTGGGATGTAGTCAAGGTGAAGAAGTGATGATGGTGGTTGTAGTAGCTGAAGGTGCAGGGGTGCATTGTGGTGTAATAAAGAAGCAAGGAGGAGAAATAATTCAGTCTTCACCTTTACTGATGTTTGATGGTAGTTGAATCCAGGGGTACTGGTCACCAGGTCCAGGGTCCAGTCAGCCTGAAAGTCCACTGCACCAGGTGGGATCCCTGTCCCTTCCTTCTGCGCTACATACTAAGAGTGCTTCCACATCGCGATTTTTGAGGATCCATGGCTGTCCGTTGTAAAACAAACAGCCACGGATCCGATTTGGCCCCCATGTTATCCTATGGGGACCGGATCGATTTGGCCTAATTGCCATCCGATTTTTCTCGGATTCGATTTGTGTCCAAATTTTTTGCCGCACCCAAAATCGGAGACTGCCTGCTCAGCCAAAGATCGACACAAATCGGATCCGACCCGAATCCGCGGCCTTAACACTAGAACTACTGAGCTCGTATCACAGGGAGAAATACATATGCGAGTAGTCAATGACTACTTCAGTAGTCTGTGTATGGGGCCTATGGGAGCACGGGTCCGAGAAAACACAGGATTGTTTCTCAGACCAGATTTTAGTGTACTGAGCACGCTCAGTACACTAAAACTGCTCCTAACCATCTATTTTCACTTCCGCAATGTATATACATACATTGCAGAAGTGAAATTAAGTAAAAGCAAGGGTTAAAAATAAAAAGAATCTGTATTCTTTCCTTCCAGCGATCCCCAGCGCCTGCAGCAAGTTCCGGGTGTCTACAGGACCTGCCGTTACGTCACAACCCGATCAGCTGATCGGATCACATGACCGGTTATCGCAGTAACAGCGGTCATGTGACTTGAAGGTGCTGCCAGGTTGTGATGTAACGGCAAGTCCTGAAGACCCCGGAGCTTGCTGGAGGCGTCGGGGGATCGCTGGAAGGTAATAATACAGATATTTTTAACCCCTGCTTTTACTTAATTTCACTTCCGCAATGTATGGATATACATTGCGGAAGTGAAAGTGCCCCGCACAGTTATTTCTGAGTCCGGACACGTGAAAATCACGGATCTGGACACAGAAATAGGTCAACTCCTGGGTGTCCATTCCTGTCCGTGGGGTCCTGCAAAAAGTAGGATCCCCAGGACAGGAAAAAAAACGCTATGTGAAAGCAGCCGTAGAGTCTCAGATGCCTGCGAGCTACTTTGTTCATCTCTTTGTGCTCCTTTCTCTGTAGTCTCCCAACCAGCAGGCAGTGCGAGTCTATCAAGGGTGCTGTTCTGTTCCTCACAGCTGCAGGCACTCTATACTGCTGTGTCTTGGGTCCACATGTGTGACCAGCAGACATATAATCCTCTGGTCTCCAGAATTGGGTCCCTGGGCTTGCAGTCCCTGAATAGTCCAAGACTCTGGTGTCCTCCTTTCCGCATGAACCTGGAGTGAGCCTGCAGTAGCTCCAATCCCCCGGAACTCTTCACTGTGCATCCTCTCCCTCCCCTTCCTCACACTACTCTCTCTGCTCTGTCCCCTCCCCCAACCAAAAGAGACAGTCACCTAAAACGAAAGTGCTTGGCTCCACCATTAGAGTTATACATTGTGCAACTGACCTTAGTATATAAACTATAAAAATATTTTAAATTTTTTAACTTTTTTTGCTACAGAATATCAATGTGTTCGGATACCTGGAACTCTAAAACAGATCGATGCCGGTGCTGGACAAGTCTATGGTGTGGATGATAATGGAAACGTCTTCGTCTTTGCTAACGACGATCTGGCAGCAGGTTCCCGGTCAGCTTGCCCATGTGTCGGTGGGACCCGCCGGAGTCTGGGGAGTCGATAATGCCAACATCGTCTATAAACTTCAAACAACCAATGGAAATCTGTAACAGGTAATGTAGGGGCCAGTCCATTGTCAGGATGCCTAAAGTTAGAAGACAGGAGTAATCTGCGCCAGATAGTTTATATACTCTAGATAGTGCTGTAACTTGAACATCATGGGCCCCGATGGAAAGCTCCAAAGAGGGCCCCAAATATTGCAAATCTTTAATAGAATTATCTTTTCTATAGGCCAAAAGGGCATTTGGCTCAAAGGCCCGGGTGCAATTGCAACCCCTGCACCTATTGTAGTTACGCCCCTGTCCCTAGGGAACAAAAGGATGTGATGATTCTGGTCATACTCCATTCTTTTCCCCATAATCATTTTTCAAGGATGAGTTGATCGGCCCCCTACATGTATTAGATGATCCCAGTAAAATCCCAACTTTGGCCAACAGTCAAAATATGTGAGAGGGGATGACTTTGGGGTTTAGGATCCATTTTTGAGGAACCTTCTATCCCTACATCCAGGGTTAAAGTTGCCCAGGCCATTTTTAGTTGTTAAAAGAGTCCCTTAACCCCAGAATGCAGTACGTAACCCGGGCCTTTTAGGCCCGGTAGCTTACTTTATCAAAGTGTATACTTCAGACTTCACGTATTCTAGGGTTAAC
>JARQOC010000009.1:68679026-68889056 GCA_033576535.1 Allobates femoralis | reverse complement strand
CCCCATTGGAGCTCACAATCTAAATCTAATCAGAATGTCTTTCAAGGAAACCGGAGTGCCCAGAGGAAGCCCCCCACAACCACGATGTCGTCCTTGGTTGGAATTGAACACAGGAACCCAGCGCTTCAAGTCTGCAGCAAAAATGTTGAAAGAATTGACATTCTATAGATTTAGATCTAAGGAGTAATTAAGCAAGAAGTGCAGGAGACTTCAGGAATCTCATTCACGTTGCAGACAAAAGTGTGCAGAAATAAATGCCAAAAATGCAACGTGCGTAGGGGCCCTTGGTTGCATTTTTGCAACTTTTTCAGTGAATAAAATGAACTTTGACAAACATACTGTAGATACATCACACAAATAATCCACACCAAAAAAACATTGAAAACCTAGAAAAAAACTGAAAAAAGGTGATGTTGCTGCCCAGAGAGGGCAGCTGCTGTAAAGAATAATGCAAAAAATACAACCTTATACTTTACTGAAATTATACCTGATTTGAAAAAACTTTAGGTATTGAAGGGTTTCCCCCAGCTCAGATCCCATCCGATCAGGCATAATGGGGATCTTGGCAATTTCTCTGCAGTGCCTCCGCAGGAGAAAGGAAGTATTACACAAAGCACATTCAAATCAATACATTGTATGTGTAATGTAGGATAGGACAGGTCCTCCAGACATTGTCACCTCCGACCAATTGGACAAGCCCTTTAAGATGCCATTTTGGGTCAATCCCCTATAATAAGATTGTATAGACTTGTGTTGTATATTTTACAAATACTTCAATCAAAACGGAGCTGTACAAGAGAGCAAAGATCTGTGGTTTGTGGTGAGATAATCTTGGTGATACAAACACGACTGTCCTGTTGGTTTCCGCTCATCCGCTGTTTGTTTCCAGTCCGGCACAGATTCTTATATTTCCAATTTCAAGGTTTCTCCAGATGAATTTCTGCTGCCCGGAAGGGGCCCACATCCTCGTAGGTGGCTTGTAGACCACGTGAGATGTCTTCATACAAGGAACAGTCTTCCAAGTTAAGTCCCTTTAAAAAGTCAGAGAAATCAGCAATTATATTCCATGAATTAAGGAAGATGATCCCTATCTAGATATACACAGTCACCCAAGGGCAAGGGAACGCCCTACAACAGAGAGGTAGCAAAGGGAATGCAAAGGAGGAAGGCCCGAGTTGATAGAGGGGAGACGGGTCAGCTCCTGACACTCACCTGTGTCTGAGTACCTTTAAAGGCAACCAACCAGCAGGGTTTAGGGCTATAAAGTGAAGCCGGTGCCTTACAGGTACTGGGATACTGAGTGCAATTATACCTTTACTTGAATAGTTCAAGGTTTGATTGCACAGAAAAGAGTCATAAATCTCCTGGAAAACAGGGCAGCAGATGATTGATGGGGTTGTTTTATTTCTCCTCCCCTGTGGGCAAGCTGTGCAGCTTTAATACAAACCCTCCCTCCCCCGCCACTTTCCTCATATCTTTTTCAATTTCAGACTCTTGCACACTGTCGCTATGCTCCAGCCACGGGGTGCCTGATAAAAATGAGAGTAGGGATGAAAGAGAGGGGGAGGGCTTGGCTTACAGCCAAAAGGCATGCCCACAGGGGAGGAGAACAATAACCACCCCAGTGCTGCACACATCAATCATCTGCTGCCCTGTTTTCCAGGAGTTTTATGACACTTTTCTCTGCAATCAAACCTGGAATCATTCAAGTAAAGATCTGATTGCATTCAGCATCCCAGTGCCTGTAAAACAACGGCTTCACTTTATAGCCCTAAATCCTGCTGGTTGGTTCCCTTTCATCTGATGTTCGCTCAGTCTTCGCCCACAAAAAAAATTCAGTAACTGAACTCTCTGGGTAAACATGGGTAGTGATGAAGACATTTTAATGCCCCGACTTGGTCCCAACATTCGGGAAATTAAAATAGTCTTTAGCTGCCATGTGTATTTTTGATTTTCAGTCTTGACCCATCCGGCCAATAATCACTACCTGACACATTCTTACCTCATAAATATTTTCTCCTTCGGCTTCCTTCAGAGACATTGTGTTCAGATTTTCCCAACGTTTCTGTTGGCAGAACATGAGAGACAATGAGTCAAATAAGGAGTTAATGACACGACAGAGCGAGGAGATGCCAGATGTGGAGACGAAAAGGAAGGGAAAAACTGGGAAAAGGGAATCCCTGACAATAGAGGGGTCACACCTTAACCCTGAACTCCCTATTGTCCATAGATGGGTCCTTCCCACTATTTGTGATCACATGCCTAAGCCCTGGCTGACACTGAACTTGCCCTGGCTAGGGAGTTGGACAGTAAGACCCTAGTCTTACTACTGCATTAAGACATCACTGGGAGAGAGACAAAGAAGCAGCAATTAAACGACATATGGAACTCATCAGCTTCCACAAGGACATCTTATCCTGGGAGGTCAGTATAGAGGAACTATAACTCGCACATGGGAGGTCAGCATAGAAGAACTATAACTGGCACATGGGAGGTCAACCAAGAGGAACTATAACTAGCAAATGGGAAGTCAGCACAGAGGAACTATAGCTGGCACGGGAGGTCAGCATAGAGAACTATGGTGTATGAGAGGTCAGCATAGAGGAACTATAACTGACACATGGGAAGTCAGCATAGAGGAACTATAACTGGCACATGGGAGGTCAGCATAGAGAACTATAATGGCACATGGGAAGTCAGCATAAAGAACTATGGTGCATGAGAGGTCAACAGAGAGACCTATAACTGGCACATAGAAGATTAGCATATAGGAACAAAATCTTGTCCATATGAGATCAGCATATAGGAACTACATTCGGCAAATGGGAGGTCAGCATACAGGAACTATAACGGGCACATGAGAAAATAAGTAGTGAGTTTAAATAATGACAGGGAGTGGCAGCAAGGGGCAGCAGCTGAGATTAGAGCTGTATGGAATCTCAGCAGCATCGAAATGGAACTCTTAACCCCTTCAACACCAAAGGAAAATAAATCCCCTCCACTCATGCTAATCACAAAGCGGATTTTAAAGCAGACTTTCGATCGGACGCGATACACTCATGATACTTAATTTGGGACGTGGTTGGACCAGGAGGTACGAGACACCTAGTGCTGTAGTGATAATCCCTGCAGATAAAACACTGATTGCGTTGGAGCAGCAACACACATAAGTGACATTGCCAGAATCAGAGTTTTTACCACTACATCATGCTGCTCACAGATTAAATCGCAAAAACCTGCTGACAGATTTCCTTTAAGGGAATTATTAGGATCCATTAATACTACTTGGATTGGGGTTTGCCATTCCTTTTGTAAGTCACTTGATGTCATCCTGCGGTTGCTGAGTGACATTTGAATAAGATGACGGTCATCCGGGTCAGTGGAGAGTCGCTTTCACCCTCTGCCGGTCTGTAGTTTTGATGTACCCAATGTCTGTTGCTTGGCCTTGTTGTAATGGACTGCCGTCTTCGAGACTTTTCTTGTCAACTCCTGTGTCACGGTTAAAAGTTATTTTTTCATTCAATTTACTTTTGGGCTATTCCTAGCACTTGTTTTGCCATCCAGCTTGTCCTATTGCAAGAGGATGGTGAAGACCACAGCAGGGTTTTTATACTTTCCCTCATTAAATAAGATTTGGTTCAGGTGATCACCTAAAGCACCTAGTGAGCATGTGTGGCGCCCCACTAGTTGGGATGCCACAGAGGGGTACTGCACCCATAAAAGAGTGTGTAGTATTCCTGTGGCTGAGGAATTGGGATGCCGCACAAGGGACCCTCGTCTCACCCATTCACACACACGCACCCTAGAGCAGGGGAACACGGGTGGACCCGCACTAGTCATTGGGAGGAGCTCAGGCAGGGTAGAAAAGTGTGTGGGTGGGAGGAAAGAGAGGTCAGTCAGGAAGAGCTCCAGTGGGGAGTGAGAAGTAGATGGCGGAGGTGCTGTCAGGACTGAAGGGGACCCTAGAGGCACCAGGTGTTGCGGTACGCCCGAATCCGGATGAGGTACGATCACTGGCCGGTGGGGTTCAGTCCCAGAACGGAGGACCGACTCCGAGAGCGGTGCGGGTGTTTACCCCTGAGCCGCTGAACCGAAGGACTGAGCTTCTTCAGGAAAAAGCACCATATAGGATCCCGAGGGCTTGGAGAGGAGTCCCTCAGTTACAGAGGATCAGAGGGAGCTGGCTTCAGGCTCTGCGCGCGCAGGCGCTGAGGAAGAAGGGGGAGAACACAGGAAGGGAACGGGCAGGAACAGTAGGCATTTCACTGAGGGACCCAAGCACGGCATCCTAACTCCCAGTGACTATCCAGGCCAGGCAGACCCGTAAAGACTGTGTGTAAAGAACTGCCAGCAAACCCATTGCAAGTTATAAACTGTGTGGTGTATTTCATCCGCCTGCGCCTGAGGAGTCGCTGAGCTGTTTCACAATTCCCATCATCCACTGCTGCCCCGGGGATCCCGCTCCACCTACGGAGAGCAAAACCAACTTGCTGCTTCACCATCGCCCCGGAGGACTGTCCTGCAGCGCCGGTAACATTACCGGAACCGTAGGTGGCGTCACGAAACACTATCCCTATTAACTGTTCCCCTTTTCAGCGACCACCAGGCCCGCGGAACCGGGCAACAGGCCCTGTGACATCCCAGTAAATCAACGCCGGTAACCGGGTACCGTACGGCCCTGGGGCGGGTCACATGTGCATAGGTCATTATGAAGTAATAGGACAGCAGTGCCAGTTGTGAGATTGCCTATTGAGATTGGTGGATCTGCTGTTCCTTGTCATTGCAATCCTGTCTGTGATGATAAGGAGCCTGCTGAAAACTCTTCCTGATTGGTTTTGCATATATTTTGATGATGAAAATGATGCGGCAAGACACAAGGGGAAGATCAAGTTTTATTTCTCTCTTTTTTCTTTAAAAAAATTACACTCACATTCACACAATACAGTTTTTATTTCTTTGCCATTGGATACAAGTATAGATATGTAAGGAAATAGCGAAGCATAAATGTAAAAGAAGCAGTGAAGGTATATAGTGTATAGTCACACAAGTAAGGAACCACATAAAGATAACCTATATTATACGCTTTCTGACTGGTGGAAAAGTCATTATACAAGACCAAATAGGACGCTAGTAACAAGCTTCAATTGATCCTAAGGGAACTGTCACAAACTAGGGAGGAACTCGCAGCTCTCTGGTGCCCCCTTATCCTGCAGGCCAATCAGGGTATTGACAGAGGATAAGGAAATGAGCTGCTCTTATTTATGCAGAATATTGAGGCTCTTGGTGTGACAGAATATACATATAATAGTGTATTTTCCTGACAGCGCTCGTTTAATCACAGCTGTAGACCAATAGCGCGTGGAAGGATCCCTCACTGACAAGCTGACCTTCTACATCAGAAAATGACCGACTTATTAAGTCTTTATGTTACATTCATGGTTTCAATATTTTTAATAATTTTATTTGCATATGATAATTTGTATTACACAAAAATACTTATCTTGCAATTCTCACACCGACCACTGGGGGTTTGTTTTAGACTTAACTTCCTGTTGTTTCAGGAAACAGCACATGTACATTAGCAGCGATGACCCTGTCTTTGGTATTGAAGCATCTAATGAGTGAGCGCAAATGTCATTGTGATGGAGAAGGGTGAGCTGTGACATCTTCTAGTGGATCCTGCTTTATCAGCTGTATATAGAGGTGTTATCAGTCATTGTACAGGAGGAGGAGGTGAGCTGTGATATCACCTATTGTGAATGATGGATCCTGTGTTATCTACTGTATATAGAGGTGTTATCAGTCATTGTACAGGAGGAGGAGGTGAGCTGTGATATCACCTATTGTGAATGGTGGATCCTGTGTTATCTACTGTATATAGAGGTGTTATCAGTCATTGTACAGGAGGAGGAGGTGAGCTGTGACATCACATATTGTGAATGGTGGATATTGTGTTATCTACTGTATATAGAGGTGTTATCAGTCATTGTACAGGAGGAGGTGAGCTGTGATATCATCTATTGTGAATGGTGGATCCAGTGTTATCTACTGTATATAGAGGTGTTATCAGTCATTGTACAGGAGGAGGAGAGCTGTGATATCACCTATTGTGAATGATGGATCCTGTGTTATCTACTGTATATAGAAGTGTTATCAGTCATTGTACAGGAGGAGGAGGTGAGTTGTGATATCACCTATTGTGAATGGTGGATCTGTGTTTATCTACTGTATATAGAGGTGTTATCAGTCATTGTACAGGAGGAGGAGAGCTGTGATATCACCTATTGTGAATGATGGATCCTGTGTTATCTACTGTATATAGAGGTGTTATCAGTCATTTTACAGGAGGAGGAGGTGAGCTGTGATATCACCTATTGTGAATGGTGGATCCTGTGTTATCTACTGTATATAGAGGTCTTACCAGTCATTGTACAGGAGGAGGAGGTGAGCTGTGATATCACCTATTGTAAATGGTGGATCCTGGGTTATCTACTGTATATAGAGCTGTTATCAGTCATTATACAGGAGGAGGAGGTGAGCTGTGATATCACCTATTGTGAATGGTGGATCCTGTGTTATCTACTGTTTATAGAGGTGTTATCAGTCATTGTATAGGAGGAGGAGATGAGCTGTGATATCACCTATTGTGAATGGTGGATCCTGTGTTATCTACTGTATATAGAGGTATTATCAGTCATTGTACAGGAGGAGGAGGTGAGCTGTGATATCACCTATTGTGAATGGTGGATCCTGTGTTATCTACTGTATATAGAGGTGTTATCAGTCATTGTACAGGAGGAGGTGAGCTGTGATATCACCTATTGTGAATGATGGATCCTGTGTTATCTACTGTATATAGAGGTGTTATCAGTCATTGTACAGGAGGAGGTGAGCTGTGATATCACCTATTGTGAATGGTGGATCCTGTGTTATCTACTGTATATAGAGGTATTATCAGTCATTGTACAGGAGGAGGTGAGCTGTGATATCACCTATTGTGAATGGTGGATCCTGTGTTATCTACTGTATATAGAGGTGTTATCAGTCATTGTACAGGAGGAGGAGGTGAGCTGTGATATCACCTATTGTGAATGGTGGATCCTGTGTTATCTACTGTATATAGAGGTGTTATCAGTCATTGTACAGGAGGAGGTGAGCTGTGATATCTCCTATTGTGAATGGTGGATCATGTGTTATCTACTGTATACAGAGGTGTTATCAGTCATTGTACAGGAGGAGGGGGTGAGCTGTGATATCATCTATTGTGAATGGCGGATCCTGTGTTATCTACTGTATATAGAGGTGTTATCAGTCATTGTACAGGAGGAGGAGGTGAGCTGTGATATCACCTATTGTGAATGGCGGATCCTGTGTTATCTACTGTATATAGAGGTGTTATCAGTCATTGTACAGGAGGAGGAGGTGAGCTGTGATATCATCTATTGTGAATGGTGGATCCTGTGTTATCTACTGTATATAGAGGTGTTATCAGTCATTGTACAGGAGGAGGTGAGCTGTGACATCACCTATAGTGAATGGTGGATCATGTGTTATCTACTGTATATAGAGGTGTTATCAGTCATTGTACAGGAGGAGGTGAGCTGTGACATCACCTATAGTGAATGGTGGATCATGTGTTATCTACTGTATATAGAGGTGTTATCAGTCATTGTACAGGAGGAGGAGGTGAGCTGTGATATCACCTATTGTGAATGGTGGATCCTGGGTTATCTACTGTATATAGAGGTGTTATCAGTCATTGTACCGGAGGAGGAGGTGAGCTGTGATATCATCTATTGTAAATGGTGGATCCTGTGTTATCTACTGTATATAGAGGTGTTATCAGTCATTGTACAGGAGGAGGTGAGCTGTGATATCACCTATTGTGAATGGTGGATCCTGTGTTATCTACTGTATATAGAGGTATTATCAGTCATTGTACAGGAGGAGGTGAGCTGTGATATCACCTATTGTGAATGGTGGATCCTGTGTTATCTACTGTATATAGAGGTGTTATCAGTCATTGTACAGGAGGAGGAGGTGAGCTGTGATATCACCTATTGTGAATGGTGGATCCCGTGTTATCTACTGTATATAGAGGTGTTATCAATCATTGTACAGGAGGAGGAGGTGAGCTGTGATATCATCTATTGTGAATGGTGGATCCTGTGTTATCTACTGTATATAGAAGTGTTATCAGTCATTGTACAGGAGGAGGAGGTGAGCTGTGATATCACCTATTGTGAATGGTGGATCCTGTGTTATCTACTGTATATAGAGGTGTTATCAGTCATTGTACAGGAGGAGGTGAGCTGTGATATCTCCTATTGTGAATGGTGGATCATGTGTTATCTACTGTATACAGAGGTGTTATCAGTCATTGTACAGGAGGAGGGGGTGAGCTGTGATATCATCTATTGTGAATGGCGGATCCTGTGTTATCTACTGTATATAGAGGTGTTATCAGTCATTGTACAGGAGGAGGAGGTGAGCTGTGATATCACCTATTGTGAATGGCGGATCCTGTGTTATCTACTGTATATAGAGGTGTTATCAGTCATTGTACAGGAGGAGGAGGTGAGCTGTGATATCATCTATTGTGAATGGTGGATCCTGTGTTATCTACTGTATATAGAGGTGTTATCAGTCATTGTACAGGAGGAGGTGAGCTGTGATATCACCTATTGTGAATGATGGATCCTGTGTTATCTACTGTATATAGAGGTGTTATCAGTCATTGTACAGGAGGAGGTGAGCTGTGACATCACCTATAGTGAATGGTGGATCATGTGTTATCTACTGTATATAGAGGTGTTATCAGTCATTGTACAGGAGGAGGAGGTGAGCTGTGATATCACCTATTGTGAATGGTGGATCCTGGGTTATCTACTGTATATAGAGGTGTTATCAGTCATTGTACAGGAGGAGGAGGTGAGCTGTGATATCATCTATTGTAAATGGTGGATCCTGTGTTATCTACTGTATATAGAGGTGTTATCAGTCATTGTACAGGAGGAGGAGGTGAGCTGTGATATCATGTATTGTAAATGGTGGATCCTGTGTTATCTACTGTATATAGAGGTGTTATCAGTCATTATACAGGAGGAGGAGGTGAGCTGTGATATCATGTATTGTGAATGGTGGATCCTGTGTTATCTGCTGTATATAGAGGTGTTATCAGTCCATTGTACAGGAGGAGGAGGTGAGCTGTGATATCACCTATTGTGAATGGTGGATCCTGTGTTATGTACTGTATATAGAGGTGTTATCAGTTATTGTACAGGAGGAGGAGGTGAGCTGTGATATCATGTTTTGTGAATGGTGGATCCTGTGTTATCTACTGTATATAGATGGGTTATCAGTCATTGTACAGGAGGAGGAGGTGAGCTGTGATATCACCTATTGTGAATGGTGGATCCTGTGTTATCAGCGGTGTATGGGGATATTTCTGCAGCCAGCAATAGAGAGTGCAACACACGTTAGAGAAGGTAAATAGGGCAAAGTGTTTAAAGCAAACTAAATACAAAATTGATCTTTAGCCAAGAAACATGTATTTATTTGATAGCAAAAAATGGTCTCCGGAGATGGATATCCCCTGGATTTTATAAACCAAGCTGCCCCCTACAGACCTTTTGGTGGTTCCCAACTTCTGTCTTATGGCTTTTATACAATCTATAATGGATGAAGCTTGTATGGGTCTTACAGAGGAAGTCCATAGTGACTATAGGGTAGAAAGCCGATAAAACGCTCCTGCGCTGCTCTACATTGCTTTATGGGCCCCTTGGATTGTCAACAGCTCTACAGCAGTCAGGGATGTGTAATCATTACTGGCTTTGCCTGTGGTGGAGTACGCTTCCCATAAACGCTTGTGCGCCTCAGCTTGATGACATCGCTACAAGACAGGAATGGGAAGAATTGTCTTAGCATTGTGAAAAACTAAAAGGGGGCAATTTATAATTTTTCTTGAATAATAATGTAACATAAAACAGTAAAGCATCAGACAGACCTTTAAATAATCCCATTACTCATCAGCTGGTGTCATTGAAAGAGTTCATTCTCTGCAAAGAGCTGTGTTGATGCCATGTGCTGTCCTGCTGGAGCCTTGTTTTGTAGCTTCTTGGAGAGTGTCATTTGCCTACAGTTGCTGGGTTCATCCTGGTCCCTGGGTGGAGGTGAGGGTGTTATGGCCTAGGGCTGGTCAGGAGCAGGGCAAGGGTGGCGGCCCTGACATCCACACCTTTAGCAGTACATCTGGCCCCACAGATGGTTTCTGGCCTGCCTGAGCTCACCTTAGGACACCTGTGTTACGGTTTGACAGTTGTACCCAAAAGGGTACTTCTAGGGACCCCCAGACTAAGGGTCAGACTAGTTCCCCTGATTGCGTTTTGCCGATCACTACCTTCCGGCTACCTTATTTATCATCCATGACAGTTTTATTTTATTTTTTGTATATGATTAAGGCACAGCCCTCTTCCCTGAGCTTCTTTTTCTTGTGTTTAAACATAAGCTTTACGACAGCTACATTGACCAAAAAATACTCTGCCAACCAAGGATCATTCATGGGGATTTGACTGTGGTGTATGGTGCAAAACACAATAATATAAAATAATAGGCTTAAAACAACATAAGGGTTAAGATCTCTGGGGGGTATCCATAGAAGGTGACGAGGTAGCAGTCACCTCCAGGCCCTGGAGCTTGAAGCAGGGCTGTTGAGTTGGAGTCGGTGTCCATTTTCGTGGAGTCGGAGTCAGGTTCAGGGATATTGTGGAGTCGGAGGTTTGTCTTACCAACTGCACACCAGGACTGTGGAGTCAGAGTTGCGGAGTTGGAGTTGGTGTCCGTTTTAGTGGAGTCAGATTCAGGGAAATTGAGGAGTCAGAGTTAGAACTGGAGGTTTGGCTTACGGACTCCACAGGCCTGACTTTGAAGTGAACCCGTCGGCAGTTTTTTCGCATATTACGGTAGCTGCGGCCACCACCTGTAAGCCCTTTTATACAGAATTCTAGGCTGATCTATATAATGTAAAAAATACATTTTATTATACTCACCTACGGGTCGGTCAGGCTTGATGGGCATCTCTGGTCTTAGTCTGGCACCTCCTTTCTTCCTGTGAATGCCGTCCTCCTCTTTTGCTTCATAAGGCTGACATGTCCCATATCATCTACACACAGTCTCCTCAATTGTGCTCCTGTGCCTGCTGAGGGCTAAGCAATGTAATGCAATGTATAGGTGTGGGGAAAGGTCAAACACCGCCCATGCGCGGGCGTTCTTTGAACTTTCCCTGCGCCTGTGCAGTACAATCCTTTGCTCTGCCCTCAGCAAGCACAGGAGCGCAATGGAGGAGACTGTGTGCATGTGACAAAGGGCGCATCACTCACATTAGGCAGAGGAGGATAGCAATCGTAAGAAGAAAGGAGACTCCGGCCCAAGACCAGCGACACCCATCGGACCGCACCGACCCGTAGGTGAGTATAATAAAAGCTGTTTTTTACATTATACAGATCGGCCTGGGGACTTATATACAGTATTCTACAATGTTATATATAAGGCCTTACTGCTGGTAGACACAGTTTATAGGGAATAAAATGGTGACAGGTTCAGTTTAAAGGGTTGAGTTCTCAAGTCAGAAGGGTATCCTTAAGGGGTGAAGAGGTAGGAGTCACCACCAGGAGTCTAACCCCAAATAGACCCTCTCCCACAGTAGAAGACACCAGTATCATAACTGGTACATGACAAATGACCCCCTTTAATGCTGCACAATATTAAGCACAAAATCTTAGGAAGCAGTATACAAAAAAGGAGAGGGACCGCGATGGGGGCAAAATGTACCCCAAGTTACACCAATCTATTTGTTAATAGTTTTTATTCTGAATTTTGTTTTACGTTATGTAGACGTCAGTATTCGGAGAGTGTCAGATAAGGTTTTGATAGTTTTTCTTAATGGGATAATTAGAAAAAGGATTGAATATAACATTTTTGTATGAATCTACTAAAAAGCCTTTAAAGCTCAAATTTTAGTTTTAGATATTTTAGTTGCTGATTAGTAGGCATATTAATAAGAAATAATATTTATAAACCCTGGTGTGTTTAGCAATGAGCATGGCTGATGGTCACACATGCTCAGTTACTCATCCGCAGTGGTGTAACTTGAAGATCATGGGCCCTATGCAAAAGCTCCATACAGGCCCCGCAATTATTGCAAATCTTTTAAAGCAATGGTCTTTTTCTATAGGCCAAAGGCACTTTTGGTGTCCTCGAGGCTCCAGGGCCCGGGTACCATTGCAACCCCCTGCACCTGTCATAGTTACACCCCTGCTAATCCGGGTCTCACTGAAAAGTAGCCAATAACATTAGCTTCATGACCTGATTGTCAGAGAAGGAGAAAAGCTTTTGCTTAATTACAGCCTCAGTGCTGCTGAGATGAATCCATCTACAAGGGAAGTAGGAAGAGACTATACTGTCAACTGCCAGAAGGGGAAGGAGATCAATTCTGTGCAGAGCTCCGCCCTCAGCAGAACCAAGGGGCATACATGGAAAGAAAACTTGAATGACACATTTTGTAGACTGGAAAAGCTGCAATTAAATGTATTAACAGCTTCTCAGGTCTTTTTTTTCTATAAAAACAACAAATATATTAGTTGGATAAACTCTTGGTATATGCTGGGAAATCTGTGGTGATTATGTCTTGAATAAATAAAGTTCTACTGATAAAATTCCTGGCGGCACTCCCAATCCAGTTTATTGGTGCTCATGTCTATGGAGGGCATCCCCAAAATCCAAATATAAAAGAACATACTCAGCTCTGCTACATCACTCTGAGCAGACCCGTCTGTTCACAGCGAGAACCAGGCTCACACTGACACCTGGGTGTGATCCGTGTGCAGTGAGAAAGTTCCTCCAAGTTTACAGCAGGGCCGTGTCAGCTGTGAACTCGGATGAACCCGGATTAAAAAAAAACAACGCACGTTTCGGACGCTTCCTCAAGATCCTTGAGTCCATTATGCCTCCGAAACGTGCGTTGGGATTTAGCATCACCAGATCAATGAAAACATTAGCTACTATAATAAGAGGACATGCATTTCAGCAGAAGAAAACAACAGGGCTGCTCACATTAACCCAAACGTAGCTTCAGCTGTGAGAGTAAGAGGTATATATTGTTGTATAGTAGGTTTAATGTCATTTTAGTGTTTTTTATGTGTGTGACTTACAGTAAAAGTGCAATTTTACAGATACCATTATTATAGAGTTTATGTGTTATTATAGTCTAATGATTAGACCATAGGTTGTTTTCTGAATACAGCTTCCCTTTAAATCAAGCCAAATAGCTACAATAGGAGTGTGAGCAGCGCGCTGTAATGATGTCTCACCTTATACAGGAGGAAGGTCCCGGGGATTATAGCACACAGGAGCAGTATGATTCCTTCTGCGGTGATCAATCTGTTTTTTGTAGCTTCCGCAATATTGAAGAACAGGAAAACAGGAGGCTCTGAAACGTAAAATGCAGGAGGTAAGGCTCTACATGGGTCCAGTTACTGGACGTTAACCTTATCTTCAATAAGGGACAGGGGCGGACATATCATTGGTGCAACTTATGCAGTCACAGAGGGGCTAAAGAGGTAATGGGGCCACTACCACCTCCAACGCAGGAGGAATTGTGCATTATGAGGAGCTATTGGACTGCAAAAGGTCCATATATGTAACACCGCGGACTCCGAATACAGAGGTACACAGACCAACAGTGTCCGGCGCACTACACGAAACAACAGACTAGTGAAACACCGAGGGGGACAAATAAGACAGGGGGTCCTGCTCATAAGGAACGGGGGAAAGGAGACCTCCTGCACTCACCTGCAGCTGTGCCCAGATCTCCCTACCATCCCTATATGGGTTCTTTCACCCCATCGCCAAGCAGGGTACCTAGTCCCTCGCTGGCCATGATGTTAACTTTCAATAGGGAGCACTAGTCCCAACTGCTGCACTAATAACAACAAGACAACAAGGAAAGACAGACGGGGAAACGACAAAATAACTTCAACTTCACAACTGCTGACACACTCCCAGGCAGAAGACAACTTGGCAACAGTCAGCTTCTCCAGGGTAGGCCAGAAATGGAGTTCAATCACCAGCAAGGAATTCTGGATCATGTGTCCATATAAAGGAGATGGGAGTGGTCACAAAGTAGCCACACCTGGGAAGAGAACTAAGGAACTTGCTAGAAACAGAATCTGACATTAACTCTTACACTGCCAAAGGAAAGAAACACATTTAATATGAAGTCTCAATACAGGAATGAGACACAGGTCCCCGACCTGTCACAGACTCGTGACAATATATTGCTCTTGGACTTCTACCCCAATATAGGAGGATAGAGAGGTGACTGTACATGCGCAGCTTCTTCTATTTATGTCCACCGGAATTCAGAAAGATACCTGCTACTGGCAATTTTTTTAAATTTAGTTAGTTATACGCGTTGCCCCTTGCCCACTACTCACCCCTCACTCTTAGGTAGGTTCCACAAGATCTATGGCTCTTAGATCCCACAATGACTTTGCATATGTAGAGCCCGCTATCTTCTTTTGTTGCGTTGCTGATAGTCAGGTTCCGTTCGGTAGATGAGCAGTTCTTCTGTTTAGTCTCCAGGAATGTGGTGTTCTCCGTAGCGTTCAATACTTTGTTGAACTGAAGCCAGGAGACCGACACATTCTCATTTCGCTTCGAGAGGAAATTGCATGGAATCGCAGCGTTCTCACCGATGAATATGGATATGGAGGTGGGCACCCACTGCATCTCCAGACCCCAGCACGGAACTGCAGAAAGAGACACTGTTATGGATATATATACAGTATATATACATACATCTGTATTAAGGACCATGGGGTACTCCCGAACAATCCCATATGCCTCAAATACCAAGAGGTCCATATGGTTGTGTGCATGATCAACCCCAGTACTCGGCAAACAATTGTCCACTGCATGTATGGAACAGGGTCAGGATGTGAGCCTGCCCCAGTGTTAGTGTTGGCTGTGTTATACAGCTAGCACCTGAGCCAAACTACTTCCAGCGGTTAGAGAAGCGGTTAGAGAAGAATATGATCCTGGCTGCTGCGGTGAGGATGGATTGGAGAGGAGAGGGTTTAGTAAGAGGGAGGCCGATTAATAGAGAATTGCAATAATCCAGGTGAGAATGAATAAGGGCAACGGTTAGAGTTTTTGCAGAGTCAACAGTAAAAAAAGGTTGAATTCTAGAGATGTTTTTGAGGTGTAGGTGGCATGAGCGAGCCAGAGACTGGATGTGGGGAGTAAAGGAGAGATCCGAGTCACATATAACCCCAAGGCAGCGGGCGTGCTGCTGAGGAGTAACGGTAGAACCACATACAGAAATGGCAATATTAGGTTTCGGAAGATTAGGAGAGGGAGGAAACACGAGGAGTTCAGTTTTTGACAGATTCAATTTAAGGTAGAGCGAGCACATGATGTTAGAGACAGCAGACAATCAGTGGTATTTTGTAGTAACATGGAGGTGATGTCAGGAGAAGAGGTGTATAACTGGGTGTCATCAGCATAGAAATGGTACTGAAAGCCAAATCTACTGATGGTTTGTCCAATGGGGGCAGTTTATAGAGAGTAGAGAAGGGGACCTGGGACTGAAGTCTGAGGGACCCCAACCGTGAGGGGAAGAGGAGAGGAAGAAGAGTCGGCGAAAGATACAGAGAAGCAGCAGTCAGAGAGATATGAGGAGAACCAGGAGAGAGCCGTGTCCTTAACTCCAATAGAGCGGAGCATAGAGAGAAGGAGCTGGTGATCCACAGTATTGAATGCAGCGGAGAGATCTAGGAGGATCAACAGGGAGTGGTGACCATTAGATTTAGCTGTTAGTAGATCATTAGAGACTTTAGTGAGGGCAGGTTCAGTAGAATGTAAGGAGCGGAAGCCGGAATGTAGAGGGTCAAGAAGAGAATTGTCGGAGAGCTAGCGGAACATACGGGAGTGGAGCAAGCGTTCCAGGAGTTTAGAGATGGAACGGAGATTAGAGACCGGTCTGTAATTAGCAGCAGAGATCTGGTCGAGGGATGTTTTTTTTCGAAGGAGGTCAATTTTGTCATTAAAATATTTGGCCAATAGATGGATTATAAGATTTTACATCATCCAAATTGTAAGAGAATAAAAAAATGTAAAAAAAAAAAAATTCATGCGTGAAACAAGGTCTCGCTCAGTTGTTCTTCTGTCTTACGTTCGGCTCTCTAGGGACATTCACTGATGGCAGGTGCTTCCGCTTCCTCTTTCCATTAGATTCTGAACAAAGAAGATATTATCTAGAATGTTCTAACGCAGTGATGTCAAGGTCAAGTCTGCACCGTCGTCTTCAAGAGTCGGGACACACCTTTATATATATATATTGACCATCACCTTGTGGATTTACACTATACAATTTCTCAAAATTCCATGAATTAAAACACGACTAAAGTGACGCTGTCAAGAGTTTCCTCCCACTGAGGGATGGCAGGAGCGTCATCAGAATACTGGAGGCTCAGAATTCTTTACAAATTGATTATATAATTAATCATCACAGCGCTAACAGACAAAAATGTAAAATGAAGTGCCACCACTAGGAGGAGCTCATCGCATACAAACCTATACAGCTTGCACTGAGCTCAGTACGCACTGTATATGGAGGAGGCTCCCTCTAGTGGTGACTATAGACGGTACATATTGTATCATTTACAGGGTTTTCCTGTTTTAAAAAGATGTGGATATAAAGTGCCAGAATATTAGTCCTCAAGTTATAATGATATATTAAGAAACTATCCACAGCAGAATTTTTAGACATTAATGTTTTTCTCTATTCATGTATCATTATATTACATTTCTTCCTGCACCTGTCCTCCTTTATTATGTTGGTTCCTTCTCCTGTACTCCTATCCTCTTATGCTTCCAGTTTTCCTATCCTCTGATGGTTTCTGTTTCTGTCCTCCTATCATATGCTGTTTACTGTTATCCTATCCTCTGAGGATTCCTCCTATGCTCCTATACTATGTTATTTCCTCTAATGGTTCATTCTCTAGTCCTCCTATCCTATATTAGTTACTGCTCCTTTTCTCCTATCCTCCGATTGTTCCTGCTCCTGTCCTCCTATCCCATGCTAGTTACTGCTCCTGAACTATCATTTGTTATTTCCTGTCCTCCTATCCTATGTTGTTTCCTACTTCTGTTCATCTATCCTCTGGTGGTTCATCCTCTTGTCCTGTCCTCTTCTGGTTCCTTCTCCTGTCCACCTATCTACTGATGGTTACTGCTTTTATTCTATCATTCATTGTTTCTTGCTCTACTATCATCTTGTCCTCCTGCCCTATGTCCTCTATGCCCTGATTGTTCATGCTCTTGTTCTCCTAGTCTCTGATGGTTCCAGCTCCTGACCTCTAATCTGTGTTGGTTCCTGCTTATGTTCTATCTTCTGATGGATCCTGCTCCTGTCCTCCTATCTTCTCATGGTTTCTGCTTCCATCCACCTATCCTTTGATGGTCCCTATTCCTATTCTCCTCTTCTCTGATGGTACCTGCCCCTGTCCTCCTATCCTCCGATGGTTCATACTCTTGCTCTCCTATCTTGAGTCTGATGGTTCCAGGTCCTGCCCTCCAGTCAGGGTTGGCTCTTGCTTCTGTCCACCTGTCCTTTGATTGTCCCTACTCCTATTTTCCTCTTATTCGGTGGCCCCTGCTCCTATTCTAATCTCTGATGGTGTCCACTCCTATTATAATCTTCTCTGATAGTCCCTGCTCCTAGTCTCCTCTTCTCAGATTGTCCCTATTTCTATTCTCCTCTTCTTTGATGGTCCCTACTCCTAATCTTCTCTAAAGGTCCATATTCCTGTTTTCCTCGTCTCTTTTGGTCCCTACTTCTAGTCTCCTCTTCTCTAATGGTCCCTACTCCTAATCTTCTCTGATGGTCCTTACTCCTGTTTTCCGCTTCTCTGGTGGTCCCTACTTCTAGTCTCCTCTTCTCTGATGGTCTCTACGCCTATTGTAATCTTCTCTAATGGTCCCTACTCCTGTTTTCCTCTTCTCCTATGGCCCCTACTCCTATTCTAATATTTTCTGATGGTTCTTACTCCTGTTTTCCTCTTCTCTGATGAGCCTTACTCCTATTCTAATCTTCTCTGATGATCCCTACTCCTAGTCTCCTCTTCTCTGATGGTACTTATTCCTAGTCTCTTCTCTGATGGTCCATACTCCTAGTCTCCTCTCTCTGATGGTTCCCACTCTTATTCTAATCTTCTCTGATGGTCTCTACTCCTAGTCTCCTCTCTTTGATGGCCCCTACTCATATTCTCCTCTTCTCTAATGGTTCCTACTCCTATTCTAATCTTCTCTGATGGTCCCTATTCCTAGTCTCCTCTTCTCTGATGGTCCCTATTCCTAGTCTCCTCTTCTCTGATGGTCCATACTCCTAGTCTCTTGTCTGGTGGTCTTTACTCCTATTTTCCTCTTCTCTGATGGTCTCTACGCCTATTGTAATCTTCTCTAATGGTCCCTACTCCTGTTTTCCTCTTCTCCTATGGCCCCTACTCCTATTCTAATATTTTCTGATGGTTCTTACTCCTGTTTTCCTCTTCTCTGATGAGCCTTACTCCTATTCTAATCTTCTCTGATGATCCCTACTCCTAGTCTCCTCTTCTCTGATGGTACTTATTCCTAGTCTCTTCTCTGATGGTCCATACTCCTAGTCTCCTCTCTCTGATGGTTCCCACTCTTATTCTAATCTTCTCTGATGATCCCTACTCCTAGTCTCCACTTCTCTGGTGGTCTTTACTCCTAGTCTCCTCTTCTCTGATGGTCTTTACTCCTAGTCTCCTCTCTCTGGTGGTCTTTACTCCTATTCTCCTCTTCTCTGATGGTCTTTACTCCTAGTCTCCTCTTCTCTGATGGTCTTTACTCCTAGTCTCCTCTTCTCTGATGGCCCCTACTCCTAGTCTCCTCTCTCTGGTGGTCTTTACTCCTAGTCTCCTCTCTCTGATGGCCCCTACTCCTAGTCTCCTCTCTCTGGTGGTCTTTACTCCTATTCTCCTCTTCTCTGATGGTCTTTACTCCTAGTCTCTTCTCTGGTGGTCTTTACTCCTAGTCTCCTCTTCTCTGGTGGTCTTTACTCCTAGTCTCCTCTTCTCTGGTGGTCTTTACTCCTAGTCTCCTCTCTCTGATGGCCCCTACTCCTAGTCTCCTCTTCTCTGGTGGTCTTTACTCCTATTCTCCTCTTCTCTGATGGTCCTTACTCCTAGTTTCTTCTCTGGTGGTCTTTACTCCTAGTCTCCTCTTCTCTGTTGGTCCCTATTCAGTCTCCTCTTCTCTGTTGGTCCCTGCTCCTGTCCTCTTATCCTATATATTAGTTATTACATGTTATATTTGCAACATACCTGAGAGGAGTATGAGACACATGACTTTGGGTGTTATCCATGTCCAGTACAGATCATTTAGTGGCATCTTCTCCGATCTTATGTTTCACCCTCAACAACCTTCAGACATCTCCCCTAGAGCCCGGAGCGGTGTGATATGGGCTGTGTGTTATTTGTATGTAGTCAGGCAGCTGATCAGGGGGAGGCAGGATGTGAGCAGGAGATCAGCTCCATTGCTTCACAGAAAATAGCCGAAAAATGTACGATCTACCTAAATATACTGTATGTACAGCCCCGAATAAGAGACGGAGGTCAAAGGGACATTGGAGGTAAAACTTGTAATAAATAGGCCCTTTATATATAATAACACTAAAGTCTGCATCTAAACAATGGTGCAACCTGTGTCCCTAACCAATGATACCAGTGTACACACCTAAACCATTGTTACTCACGGACTAAGGGACGATTCGCGCGTGGTGCAACACAGATGTACAGTGGGATGGAAAGGGAGAGGAATACCCTGATAGGGAGCCGGAGATAGGACACCTCCTGACACTAACCTGTTTGGCTCTTGAGCTCCCCTAATGTCCCTAAGCGGGTCCTTCCCTCCGCCGCAGTCCCTAATTATCCCTCCAATTACCCTGTCTAGTGCCAAGGCCGGTGAGTACACTAAACATCACCGCTACTGCAATATCTCACAGGGAAAGGAGGACGGACAGGGGAACAAAACAAAAGGATACAAAACAAACTTGATTGCTGCAGCCAAACACCAGGATTGCAGATGACACGGCTCCAACAGAACTCCAGCAGCCGCAAGAGACTTCATCCCTCCAAGGTGGACAGAATAGAATGAACCTATCACTGGCATGAGGTGATGGATCACGTGACTCTTTAAAGGGAAGGGGAGTGGTCACAAACTGCTACAGCTGAGATGAGCTAACCAAGAAAAATGACACTAACCCTTGCTGGTCCAAAAGAAAAGGCAATCACATTTGAAATACAGAGTCTCACAAGACAATGTGAAGCTCAGATCCCAGAGCTGTCATCAGTCTCACAAGTATGGGAGACAATCATGACAACCATGCTACCAAAGTGTGCACCTAAATAATGTTATCAGACAACACAACTAAACCATGCTGCCAATGTGTACACATAAGTAATGTTACCAAACTAAACGCATAAATAATGCCAGTATAAGTAACATGCATACAGGCATGAAAGAGCATTCTCTGTATATGCAGTCATACATGGAACACACACACTCAATCATGCACACACATAATGTCCATGCATACATACAGGTATGTAACTATGTTGGCAATCATGTTGAGATTATTTAAATGAAATAATCTGAGCCGTGTGAATCCACCACTAGAGGGCGCTCACTGCACACATACACATACATACCATCAGTGATAACAGTGTGCAGCAGGCTCCCTCTAGTGGCCGTTATAGGTAGTCAGACTTTACCTGCAAAAGCCCAGGCAATAGAAAAAAGTTATAATAAAATATGAAGAGACGTTTTATTTAACATAATAAAAATCAATACTTTGTAATTAGGTGACATAAGAGGCATTGTGTCAGACGTACCTAACAACGTTCAGCAAAAAGGAAGTGAAAATTGCAAATTTAAGAAGATAATGTGAAAGAATGAACGGTATCTTCTTCCTCATTTGTGGATCTCTAGGTGATGCAGGAGGGGTATATGTCACCTTTATAACTGGACAATATATATATTTTTTTTATCATTTGAGTTATTCTTAAAAAAGTTAACTTTGAGAAAATAGTAGAATGCAGTTTGCAGTATGACCAGTAGATGGCAGCATACATCTATGTATGGCTGCATTGAATTAAAGGGGGATTCAGAAGAGACCAATGTAGAGTTAATCACCAACTTATTATTATTGTAAGGTCGGGATTGTTATACTTATACTATTGATGATATGCGGCTGTGCTGTTCCAGCTTCTTCCACTCTTTATGTCCATCCGCTGATTAGTAATAATGACCCCTCTTTTCTGACTTAAAGGGGATTGTTTGAGAATTGCAAAAAATGTCTAAAACTTAAAAAATTGGTAAAAATGAGTAAAATCACCATTAAGGACTAGTTCTGTCTTCCAATGCTTCAATAGTCCCCATTAGTCCTTGTCCTGCACCTAAAACCGCTGCAGCCAATCACTGGTTGTACTGTACAAGCATCAGCACTGAAGCAAGCCACTGATTGGCTGCACTGGTCACATGGATCTAAGTGACATCATCATAGCAGGTGTTAAGAGACAACAAAAAAAAACAGTTGTTCAATCCCTTTAAATGGTTTTCAGCTCTACAAGACCCTTATTAATACATACAATAGTATACAGTAACAAATGAACAGCTGCACTCTGAAACGCTAAGGTATGCAAACATAGATATGGACATGCATCACTGCTAAGGAAATACATTGAAGAACTGAGACACAGCGCATAAAAAAGGCCGGCTTTATGCGAACCCACTAGGCGCATCTGTTTCATGTGTCCCTATCTAATTTAATACCTCTATCCAGGTAAAAATCCTCCAATTTATGGGTGAATAGGAACCTGTTATAATTTTCTATTAATTGCCCAAAGCTGACGGAAAGGAGTCCGAAGGCATGACCCATAATCTAAAATGAAGAAACTGATGTGATTTCCTAACAAGTGTGAATAAGTGCAAACTGAACATGAAATACACTCAATAAATAAACAGCTGCACTCCGATTAGAAGAAAGCCAGAAGGTATGGAAACATTGAATATAGGAATATGGACATGCATCACTGCTAAGGAAATACATTGAAGAATTGAGACACAGCGCATAAAAAAGGACAGTTTTATGTGAGCCCAGCAGCCAACATCAAAGTGCATCTCTTTGTTGGGTCTCTACCTAATACCTCTATCCGGGTAAAAATCCTCCAATTTATGGGTGAATAGGAACCTGCTAATAGGAAATTAAAATCGCCTAAAGCTGGTGGAAAGCAGTCCAAAGGCATGACCCCATAATCTAAAGTGAAGAAACTGAATACACTTTCTAACAAGTGTAAACAGGTTCAAACTGAACAAGAAATATACTCTAATAAATGAACAGCTACACTCTGAAACGCTAAGGAATGCAAACATTGAATATAGGAATATGGACATGCATCACTGCTAAGGAAATACATTGAAAAATTGAGACACTTAGCGCATAAAAAAAGACCAATTTTATGTGAACCCAGCAGCCAATGTCAAGGCGCATCTCTTTGTTGGGTCCCTGCCTAATACTTCTATCCGGGTAAAAATCCTCCAATTTATGGGTGAATAAGAACCTGCTAATAGGAAATTAAAATCGCCTAAAGCTGGTGGAAAGCAGTCCAAAGGCATGACCCCATAATCTAAAGTGAAGAAACTGATGGCACTGCCTAACAAGTGTAAACAGGTTCAAACTGAACAAGAAATATACTCTAATAAATGAACAACTACACTCTGAAACGCTAAGGTATGCAAACATTGAATAAAGGAATATGGACATGCATCACTGCTAAGGAAATACATTGAAGAATTGACACACAGCACATAAAAAAGGCTAGTCTATTATAAGTGCATTCTTACATAGCTCAGGGACTAAGGAAGGTGCACAACAGTCACCTCTGCACACTCTGGGGCATCAATTTAATACAATGAATCTAGTTTTTGCAAGACCATTGCACTCCTAACTCTGCCCTAAATCCATCATTACACCAGCAAGTAGAAGTATGAGCAGGCATAGTAGATTATGTTATTCCATCCACCCAGAATACAGAAAAAAAAAATCTGAGGTGTTGAGTTCAGTGTCAGGAGATCCACAGCCGGTCTAAACCTTGCTATCCTTACTTGTACCATAGAAAACTGGATTTAAAGGGATTATTCCCATTTTTAGATATGGATATTGTTGGATAGTGCTTCTAAAAACAAGCACTTTTGCAATTTATTGCTTATTAAAATTTTCATCCATTTTTGAGATATTGATACTTTTCTTTTGCCTCCAGCTTGTTGCCTTGGAGACCGACCACCTCTGCTGTCTAGTTTATAAACACTGCTCTCAATGTGGACAGGATTAGGAGGTAACGGCCCACTCCAGGAATCCTGGTCCATTTTAAGCAGCGGTTACAAACTACATAAATAAGGATTTATAAGCATTGAGCATATTCTGCTATCTAGCAGAGGTGGTCGGTCTCCAAGGCAACAAGCTGGAAGCAAAAGAAAAGTGTAAATATCTCAAGAACGAATTCAAATTTTAACATGAAGTAAATTACAAAATTACTTGTATTGATAAGCTCTGTCCAAAAATACACATTTATAAATATGGGAATAACCCTTTAAAGCTAATAGGCCCCATGTGACAATCCAGAGGTAGAGTCCAATCTTTAGTTTGTGCCAACCATGCTGATTTATATTGTTTAAAGGGGTATTGTGTCTCCTTGTGGAGGCTGCTAGCTGGTGTAGGGGTGTTATTTGGCCAGGCAATGCTCAAGGGGGGGAAAGGGAAGCAAATTAGTTGTCCTCCAGTTGAAAGAAAGCTGCCTCTCTACTGCCACCTACTGGAAACAGCCAAACTATATGTCAATGGAGATAATGCCAAATAAAATGCATCATATGTGAACACGATCTTATAGAATAACTAAATCCAATAGTTAAGACAGGGGAAATAGTTGTCTTTCATCTGAAGTAGAGCGGATTTGCAGGATTTAGACACTGTGAAAATTAAACATAATGATTATTGATGGTGCAATAAGACAAAAGAAGCTAAAGTCAAGATCAGGAAATAACATTGAGTAACATGGGTCATGCCGGAAGGTAGTGACATCATCAGAATGCATTCTGTGGTATTACCACCAGGGGGCGATCAGCTGTGTTATATTATTACTATTATTATTATTATATCAACTGCACTGAAAAAAAACTCTACTGTAATTACAGAATCTCATTATACTAAAGAAATGTATTTACAGTACTTACTATTTATTAAAAATGATCTTTTTCATAATTTATTATTTATCTGTTTATTTACACTTCATTATTTTATACATAATTTATTATTTACCATTATTTTTTATTGAGAATTATTGATTTTATATACAATTTATTATTTATTTATTGACTATCATTTATTACATATAATTTATGATTTATTTATTTACGCTGATTTATTTCATTATTTCAAATTATGTATTATAAACCTATTATTATTATTGTTTGGAGTATTATTTATTTATTCAAAATGATTTATTATCTACTTACATAATCTCGCTGTCCCAGCCTGTTATCGCCTTCCGGTGTCGGGTTGTCCTCCTATCACACGTCGCGGCCTCTGCCATATTTGCACATCCATGTGATGGGTAAACAAGTTGGTGCCGCTGGCGGTACTGGCACATTGCGCAATACCGCCAGCGGTGCCGCAGCTGCCCGCAACCGCATGCAGCCATGCTCAAGCCAGCAGAGTGCAGCCAAAACATTGCCGCGTTGGATGAGCAAATAAAGTCCACTTTATACACCTTTTATTGGAAGTCCTGCCATCCGTTCTTCATCTTATTTTATTCCACTATTGAATTTGAGGTATGTTGGAGATTCTTGCACCCACAGTTTGATTTTTTTTAGATGCTGGTCCTAATTTTTTTCTAGATAGATATATATTGGATGGATGGAAAGATAGATAGATAGATAAACCAAATAAAAGTCCATGCAGCACACAGCTACCACCAATGATGCACAGTGCTATAAGCCATATGTGATTGAGGAAAAAATTCAAAAACTTACGTTTTTTCAAAAAACTCAATAATCTTATCTTTTAATCTGGAGTTCTTAGTACATACATTGGCCAATGTCTGCTTGCTCATCAACTACGACAAAGTGACTCCAGGTATGATGAGCCCTATCTGACATCCCTGCCCTCCTTGGAGTCATACCTGGAGTCACTTTGTCGTAGTTGATGAGCAAGCAGACATTGGCCAATGTATGTACTAAGAACTCCAGATTAAAAGATAAGATTATTGAGTTTTTTGAAAAAACGTAAGTTTTTGAATTTTTTCCTCAATCACATATGGCTTGTTAGCACTGTGCATCATTGGTGGTAGCTGTGTGCTGCATGGACTTTTATTTGGTTTGTTTAATCTCTGCGTCCTATGCTTGCACCAGTTCACACTGGTCTGCTGAGTGCTGTGCAGCTTTTCCAAATTATAGATAGATAGAATGATATGGTAGATAGATTGATACATAGATAGATAGATAGATAGATAGATAGATAGATAGATAGAATGATATAGTAGATATATAGATGATATGGTAGATAAAAAAAAAATTCTAGTTGATATGGTAGATAGATAGATAGATAGATAGATAGATATGGTAGATAGATAGACAGGCAGACAGACAGACAGACAGATAGATAGATAGATAGATAGATAGATAGATAGATAGATAGATAGATAGATAGATAGATAGATAGATAGATAGAATGATATAGTAGATATATAGATGATATGGTAGATAAAAAAAAAAAATTCTAGTTGATATGGTAGATAGATAGATAGATAGGTAGGTAGATAGATAGATAGATAGATAAATAGATAGATAGATAGATAGATAGATAGGCCAATGCATGCACATTGAATCTTAAAAAATTGAAAATAAAAAAAAATTTCCATCTGAGTTTTTTTGAAAAAACTTTTTAGTTTTTAGTTTTTCTCAAAAAACATCTATTAACAACATCTAGGAACATCATTGTTGCATGTGATTGGCATAACCAGTGTGCTGCTATTATTTGACCTATGCATTTGAGAAAAAAATATAAAAACATGCTTTTTTTTTTTTTCAAAAAACTCAATTATTGCATTTTTTTGCACATTTTATCTTTGTAAAGTAAGGTTCTTAGTACACATATTGGCCAATATCTGTTTGCCCATCAACCGCAACAAGGTGACCTTAGATCTGACGGGTCCCTGTCCTACCATGCCACTCTTTCCTTGGACTTAGCTTAGCCTCCATTTTTATCATTTTTATGGCAAGAGTGACAAGGTAGGACAGGGACCCATCAAATCTAAGGTCACCTTGTTGCGGTTGATGGGCAAACAGATATTGGCCAATATGTGTACTAAGAACCTTACTTTACAAAGATAAAATGTCCAAAAATTGAGTTGTTTTGAAAAAAACGCACGTGTTTATAATTTTTCTCAAGTGCATAGGTGTTTTACTTCTATCTATATGTATGTATACACACATGATTGGCAGTGACTGAGTGCTGCTGTAGACTTTTTTTCTGTGTAGTTAAGGCCCAGTTACACACATAGATAATTGTGCGGATATTGTTCGCAGATCTCTGGTTGCAGTGAAATCATGGACACATTGTTCCATTTTGTTGCTGTGTACAAATGTAACAATGTGTCCATGATTTCACTGCAACCAGAGAACTGTGAACAATATCCGCACAATTATCTGTGTGTAACTGGGGGCCTTATGGGAGATGAATCGTTGGGTATAAAGATAGATAGGATTGAGAAAGGCAGAGTAATCTGCTGGCACATCATTAGAATGGATCAGTAAAATCCACCTTCTTCACTTGATTTAAAGGGACTCTGTCAGGTAATTTTTCAGTATGATACTAATATTACCCTTGAATAGTGCCTGGGCAGACCTCTTAAAAACAATGTAAAATCATTATTCCACCCTTTGTAATTTCCATGTTATCAGCATTGTCAGACCCTGCAGAGAGCTGCTGCATTAGTCCTGTGTATTATAAGCAGAGACGATTAGTCCTGTGCTGTATACACTGTCATGTAATTATGCACTCCCTCTCAGCAGCTCTCTCCTCCCTGTCAGCAGCTCCCTCCTCCCTTTGCTAACAGTGTAGTGTCAGGTTTCACTTACAGGTCTGTTCAGTTGATATCACCATGGAGGGAGAGAGCTACTGCAGGTCTGCCTGACCTAGACTCCATTTGTTACTGTAAAGCATATACCCTGCTGTGCTGTGATAGTTTTTGTGTTGTAGTTCAGCTCTTGTCATGCTGCACACAGAGAGAGCAGAGAGAATACACTCCCCCCACTAATCTCCTGTGCTGTGATGTGACTATGTGACATGCATATTCATGCATGGGGAGTGAACAGCAGAGAACTAAGTGGATCATTCACTGTGACAGATAATAATAATAATAATAATAATAATAATAATAATAAATCTTTATTTATATAGCGCCAACATTTTCTACAGCGCTTTACAATACAGTGGGTAATAGACGAAAATACACGGTATAATATAGTAAGGACATACACAATATAATACAGTAATTCCAGTAGAGAAAGAATACAGTACAATAATAGGAAACAATACAATATGCATAGAATCAATGTAAAAAATACAATAGATAAAGCAAAAATAAAGGTGACCCTGCTCAAAAGAGCTTACAATCTACAATGGGATAGGGGTTGCACAAGGTACAGGGGCTTATTACACTGATGGTCCAGGAATCTTGAGGAAATGGGGGATATAAATAAGCTTACATGAATGGTCACCAAACAATTTGTGTAGAGCTTTTGAGTTTGGTGGAGATTGAAGAAGAGTTATGTCCAGAGAGATAGTGAATGGGCTATGTACAGTACAAAGGACTTCTATTAGGGAGCATGATAGGCCGCCTTGAAAAGATGTGTTTTTAGTGAGTCTCTGAAGCTATGCAAGATGTGGATGGTCCTGATTTCTTGGGGTAGAGCATTCCAGAGAATTGGTGCAGCTCGGGAGAAGTCTTGGAGCCGGGAGTGGGAGGATCAGATTAGTGCAGATGTTAGTCGAAGGTCACTTGTAGAATGTAGAGAATGGGTGGGGTGATAGACAGAGATGAGGGATGAGATGTAGGGGGGTGCTGCACTGTGAAGAGCTTTGTGGGTGAGAACAAGCAATTTGAACTTTATCCTGTGGTGTATAGGCAGCCAGTGCAATGACTGGCACAGAGCGGAGGCATCTGAATAACGATTGGCCAGGTAGGTGATCCTTACTGCTGCATTAAGGATGGATAGAGAGGGGGAGGCCAATTAATAGAGAATTGCAATAATCAAGGCGGGAGTGGATTAGGGCCACGGTGAGGGTTTTAGTTGTTTCAATAGTGAGAAAGGGGCAGGCGCTAGAGATGTTCTTCAGGTTCAAGTGACAAGAACGGATGAGAGATTGTATATAGGAGGGGAAGGAGAGATCGGTGTCAAACGTGACACCCAGACAGCGAGCCTGCTGCCTAGGCGTTATAGTGGTGCCACACAGAGAGAGAGATGTCAGGTTTAGGGAGGTTAGTGGATGGGGGGAGCAGAAGAAGTTCAGTTTTGGAAAGGTTTAGTTTCAAATAGAGAGTGGACATGATGTTGGAGACTGCGGTTAGACAGTCATTCTCTTTATTTGAAATTTAGAGAAGATCGGAGGGGAATATCCATAAGAGAAATACATCAATAGAGAGAGATTAGAGGGAGGAATTAGAAAATGATAGCAGTTACATGTGGATTTTTGACCTGACAGATTCCCTTTAATGCGGCCTGTTTTTTTCCATTGTATTGGTAAAGGTTTGGACACCGCCTTTTTAGGATTATTTTGCACCTGTATGTATTTTGTTGGTAGTGCTGTCCACAGTTTGCTATTAATTAGAAGATAGATAGATAGATAGATAGATAGATAGATAATAGATAGATAGATAGATAGATAGATAATAGATAGATAGATAGATAGATAGATAGATAGATAGATAGATAGATAGATAGATAGATAGATAGATAGATACTATAGTGTGACTGTGTCTTGTGCGGGTGTTGTGGCCTCCCGTCCCGCTCCATTATGTGTGAACATTTCTGCGATTCCTTTGTGTAATGACTGAAGTTTTTCATTTTGTTGGAGGCTATAAATAGTCATGTGAAATAGTTCTGGGCACAGCCCCCTGCCCTGTAATCCTGGAGGGGGAGACATACTTGCTGTATCTGCCCCCTGTAATCAGCGCTCGCTCGGCTGTTCTCTGGCTTCTTTCCCTCTATTATCCCAATTCCCATTTCACTGTGCTCAAAACTGAGACAAAACGTTTCCACCAGAGAAATCACGGTCGGTGTGTCGGACCCTTACACAGGGGCCATTTCTCCTTCCAGCTTTCCCCTTTCCCCTTCCAGCTCTCCCCTTTCTTGCTTCTAGCACTCCCCTTCCTCCTTCCAGCTCTTCGCTTTCTTCCTTCCAGCGCTCCCATTTCCCCTTCCAGCGCTCCCCTTTCCCCCTTCTAGCACTCCCCTTTCCCTTTCCAGCACTCCCCTTTCCCCTTCCAAGTTCCAGCACTCCCCTTTCCATCTTCCTGTGCTCCCCTTCCTCCTTATATAGCTCCCATTTCCTCTTTCCAGCACTCCCCTTTCCCCCTTCCAGTGCTCCCCTTCCTCTTTACATAGCTCCCCTTTCCTCTTTCCAGCACTCCCCTTTCCCTTTCCAGCACTCCCCTTTCCCCTTCCAGCACTCCCCTTTCCATCTTCCTGTGCTCCCCTTCCTCCTTATATAGCTCCCATTTCCTCTTTCCAGCACTCCCCTTTCCTCTTTCCAGCACTCCCCTTTCCCCCTTCCAGTGCTCCCCTTCCTCTTTACATAGCTCCCCTTTCCTCTTTCCAGCACTCCCCTTTCCCCCTTCCAGCACTCCCCTTTCCCCCTTCCAGTGCTCCCCTTCCTCCTCATATAGCTCCCCTTTCCTCTTTCCAGCACTCCCTCTTTCCTCCTCCCAGCTCTCCTGTTTCCCTCCTTCCAGCGCTCCCCGTTTCCTCCTTCCAGCGCTCCCCTTTCCTCCATCCAGCGCTACCCTTCCCTCCTTCCAGCGCTCCCCTTCCCACTATCCAGCGCTCAACTTTCCTCCTTCCAGCACTCCCCTTTCCCCCTTCCAGCGCTCCCCTTGCCTCCATCCAGCACTCCCCTTTCCACCTTCATGTGCTCCCCTTTCCCCCTTCCAGCGCTCCCCTTCTCTCCTTCCAGCACCCCCTTCCCTCCTTCCAGCGCTCCCCTTCCCACTATCCAGCGCTCCCCTTTCCTCCTGCCACCGCTCTTCTTTTCCCCTTCCAGCGCTCCCCTTTCCTCCATCCAGCTCTCCCCTTCCCTCCTTCCAGCACTCCCCTTTCCTCCATCCAGCACTCCCCTTTCCTCCATCCAGCACTCCCCTTTCCTCCATCCAGCACTCCCCTTTGCCCCTTCCAGGGCTCCCCTTTGCCCCTTCCAGGGCTCCCCTTCCCTCCTTCCAGCGCTCCCCTTTGCCCCATCCAGCACTCCCCTTCCCTCTATCCAGCACTCCCCTTCTCTTTATCCAGCGCTCCCCTTTCCTTCATTGAGCACTCCCCTTTCCTCCTTCCAGCGCTCCCCTTCCCTCTATCCAGCACTCCCCTTTACTCCTTTCAGCGCTCCCCTTCCCTCCTTCCAGCGCTCCCCTTCCCTACTTCCAGCGCTCCCCTTCCCTCCTTCCAGCGCTCCCCTTCCCTACTTCCAGCGCTCCCCTTCTCTTTATCCAGCACTCCCCTTCCCTCCATCCAGCGCTCCCCTTCCCTCCTTCCAGCGCTCTCCTTCCCTTTATCCAGCACTCCCCTTCCCTACTTCCAGCGCTCCCCATTCCTTTATCAAGCGCTCCCCTTTCCTCCATCCAGCGCTCCCCTTTCCTCCATTCGCACTTCCCTTTCCTCCTTCCAGCGCTCCCCTTCCCTCTATCCAGTGCTCACCTTCATTCCTTCCAGCGCTCCCCTTCCCACCTTCCAGCGCTCCCCTTCCCTCCATCCAGCGCTCCCCTTTCCTTTATCCAGCGCTCCCCTTTCCTCCATTCGCACTCCCCTTCCCTCCTTCCAGCGCTCCCCTTTTCTCCATTCGCACTCCCCTTCCCTCCTTCCAGCACTCCCCTTTCCTCTATCCAGCACTCCCCTTTCCTCCTTCCAGCGCTCCCCTTCCCTCCATCCAGCGCTCCCCTTTCCTCTATCCAGCACTCCCCTTTCCTCCTTCCAGCGCTCCCCTTCCCTCCATCCAGCGCTCCCCTTTCCTTTATCCAGCGCTCCCCTTTCCTCCATTCGCACTCCCCTTCCCTCCTTCCAGCGCTCCCCTTTTCTCCATTCGCACTCCCCTTCCCTCCTTCCAGCACTCCCCTTTCCTCTATCCAGCACTCCCCTTTCCTCCTTCCAGCACTCCCCTTCCCTCAATTCAGTGCTCCCCTTCCCTCCTTCCAGCGCTCCCCATTCCTTTATCAAGCGCTCCCCTTTCCTCCATCCAGCGCTCCCCTTTCCTCCATTCGCACTCCCCTTTCCTCCTTCCAGCGCTCCCCTTCCCTCTATCCAGCGCTCACCTTCCCTCCTTCCAGCGCTCCCCTTCCCACCTTCCAGCGCTCCCCTTCCCTCCATCCAGCGCTCCCCCTTTCCTTTATCCAGCGCTCCCCTTTCCTCCATTCGCACTCCCCTTCCCTCCTTCCAGCGCTCCCCTTTTTTCCATTCGCACTCCCCTTCCCTCCTTCCAGCACTCCCCTTTCCTTCCTTATCCAGCGCTCCCCTTTCCTCCTTCCAGCGCTCCCCTTCCCTCCTTCCAGCGCTCCCCTTTCCTCCATCCAGCACTCCCCCTTCCCTCCTTCCTGCGCTCCCCTTTCCTCCTTCCAGCGCTCCCCTTTCCTCCATCCAGCGCTCCCCTTCCCTCTATCCAGCACTCCCCTTCCCTCTATCCAGCACTCCCCTTTCCTTCATCCAGCGCTCCCCTTCCCTCCTTCCAGCGCTCCCCTTTCCTTCATCCAGCGCTCCCCTTCCCTCCTTCCAGCGCTCTGCTCCCCTTTCCTCCATCCAGCGCTCCCCTTCCCTCCTTCCAGCGCTCTGCTCCCCTTTCCTCCATCCAGCGCTCCCCTTCCCTCCTTCCAGCGCTCCCCTTTCGGCCTGTCCCCATGTGTCTTCCCTCTCAGCTGCTTTGTTACTGCCTTCACTTCCTTTTTCTGTTTTCAGGCTGTGGTGGTCCCAGGAGGATCCAGAAATATCCCCTTTTATCAGTGGAGCTTATGACTAAAGCGAGAAACAACAGCGGCGACACCATGGGCCGCACTCACTGAATGTGCACGGAGCGCAGTTACGATGGGTTTTACATGTAGATGGCTATTTTTATTACGAATTTCCAAAATGGATTTTACCCATTTCGATGCAGAAAGACAAAATCCAGAGTAAAATTTAGGGTAGATACTAAGCAAATTTTGTTGCTGATTTGCAGCAGAATTTCCTCCCCTGTGGCTGGTTTCATAGAGTCTCATTATCCTCGATGGGGAAAATTATAAAGGGCTTATACATACACATTTGCAATGTATTTCTTATTAAAAATCCTCTCTACTCTGAAGAACGAAGGATGTTTTAATTCTATACAGTACTGCTCAGTGCCTATGTTTCCAGCCATTTCTGGCCAGTCTGCTGGACAAGGAGGGAAGCACTTACAAGCTCTTTGCTCTGCTTTGAAGCTGTCCTGGTTCCTGAATCCTATCTAGCTTCATTGCTCTTCAGCTCCTCCAATGCTGCAGCAGGTATATGAGTTAAGCTTTGCTAAGCAGCTTTGAGAGAAGTTCACCTCCTCTAAGCCTATATCTCCTGGGGCAAGGAGGGAAGCTCTTACGAGCTCTTTGCTATAGCGCTTGTAAGTGCTGCTCTGGTACCTGAATCCTATTTAGCTTAATTGCCCTTCATCTCCTCCGATGCTGGAGAGATAATGTTACCCCAGTAAGCAGCTTTGGAGAGCCACTTCTAGCCAGTCTCCTAGGCAAGAAGGAAGTATTTAAAAGCTCTTTGCTACAGAGATTGTAAGTGCTGCTCTGACGCTGTTCTGGTTCCTGAATCCTATCTAGCTTCATTGTCCTTCAGCTCCTCTGATGCTGCAGAGGTAACATTACCTCTTTAAGCAGCTTTGGAGAGCTACTTCTAGCTATTCTCGTAGTCAAAGTGAGAAGCACTTACAAGCTCTTTACTACAGAGCTTGTAAGTGCTGCTCTAAGGCTGTTCTGGTTCCTGAATCCTATCCAGCTTCATTGCCCTTCAGCTCCTACGATGCTGCAGAGGTAACGTTACCTCTGTAAGCAGCCTTGGAGAGCCACTTCTAGTCATTTTCCTAGTCAAAGTGGGAAGCACTTACAAGCTCTTTACTACAGAGCTTGTAAGTGCTGCTCTGAAGCTGTTGTGTTTCCTAAATCCTATCCAGTTTCATTGCCCTTCAACTCCAATGATGCTGAAGAATGTTACCTCTGTAAGCAGCTTTGGAGAGGGCACTGTTCAGATGATGAAAACATATAAAGAAAGAACTCTAGCCAAAGAATAATCAATAAGACGTAATTTTATTAATTATAATCAGTATAAGGGTCAATAACAACAACGGGGTCACTAGAAAAAAGGGGGGCGCACAAATCCAGGGGGAGGAGAGATCAAAATAATCCCAAATTGGTCAGGTCACATAAGTATTTAACTGATAGTCAAGAGTAAGGGACCTGTAGATAACCTCTTCCACCACTAGAATGGTGCCAGGTCCCAACACGCGTTTCGGAGCAAAAGCCTTCATCAGTTCAGACCATACTGCAGGTCCAAGCTATAAATCATCAGTAGCACACCAAGCAGGGAGCCGGGAGGCAGAGGAGCAAGTGTCTTGTCTAAAAATCTCAAAAAACAATATTTGCCTTTACCAAAGACTTTCCACGTCTTACTACATGAAGCTAAACAAGGTGTGATGGGTCGTTTGTGACCGGTCGGCTCCTTCGTATCAACAAAGGGAGCTGGCACCCTAGTGAGAGCCGTCGGGGGCTACATGACACAGTCGGGCAGCTGATATACGGTTTTGGCCAGTAGTCATGGGCTGTTTGTGTGTAATTTGGCACAGTCTTCTCCTTCATACCAACAATGGGAGCCAGCACCTCAGTGAGAGCCATCGTGGGTGAAATGACACAATCCAGCTTCTGATGAACAGACCTACATCAAAGGTGGCCTCACCCAGCCAACGAGTCTTCTACTTGGCACTGGTGATGGGAAAGAAGCCTGAAAGATTTGCTTGGAGAAAATGATGACATGGTTGTGTGTCAAGTCTCCTTAAAGAATCAATGTTGACTTCTAGGCGTCACCTAAAAGTGGTGTGTGCTTCCTCTTCCTCTTCGGAGAGACGATTCTTAATTTCCAAGTGAATATTGTCTATGTCTTCCTATGCCAACTTGGCAATCTCTAGTATAAGAACCTTTACCAGCCCCAGAATTATGTAGCACATGCTCAACAACTCATCGAAAGGTTCAGGACACTCTCAAAGAAAGGGGAGGTCTCCCGAACTTCTGGTAGGGTTGGGTAATTTACCGTTATAGCCTCCTGGAACCCTTAGTAAGGTTCTAAGAAGTAAGTAGCTATGGCAGAGCAGTCTACCGTCCCGGGCTTGACAAAAAAGTTGACAAGTAGTATTTATATCAGTAAATCCTCCTGGGAATCTTTGATTTTGTGTTTTTCTTGGAGCTTTGATAGTATGACTAGCACTGCAGATCACCCCATCAGGTGTGAACGGAGCCTAGCTAGTCATGTTTGGCTCTGAAGACCCCAGAGAAAGGGGTGGTAATGGTTTCCACTGGTCACACCTTTTTCACCTCTGGCTGCGGCGTTGACGTCTCTACAGCAGGGAGACAGGCGTTTGTGGCATACTCACCTTCTGGTGGGCCGCAGCATTCACTTGGTCCCCGTTAGTGACTTCCGGCTCCCAGGGCCCACACTCAGTGCACAGGTCTCCTAGAAGAACGCTTAGGCGGCACGCATCCTTGTGACTCTAAAAAAGGCCAGTGCGCCTTTCCGTGGAAGTGCTTCTCAGCCTATGGCTGAGAAGCACAATGTATTTAATGCACCTTCCCCCATTGGGAGGTGCCTGAGCAATGTAGTCTATCCCTTAGTGGCTGGTTATTAGCTCTCAGTTATCCTGTGTAGTATTCCTGCTTCTCTGCCCGTATAACAGCTCTCGTACCCTGTGCCCATATTCCAGTGTCTGTACCCACTAACCTGTATCAGCTTTGTCCAGTCCGCACCTACCATAAAATTATCAGCCTGCTCTCATCCGAATCTGTAGAGCTATATCAGCCCACTCCAGTCTGCACCTGCCATGCCATTACCAGCCTGCTTCAGTCCGCTCCTGCCGTGCAATTACTAGCCTGCTAAAGTCCACACTTGCCACACTATTACCAACCTGCTCCGGTCCGCATCTGCTGCGCCATTACCAGCTTGCTCCAGTCTGCACCTGCCATGCCATTACCAGTCTGCTCCGATCTGCACCTGCTGTACCATTAACAGACTTAGAGGTATAATCACATTGAAGAAAGAGGCACTCACCCGGTGAAAGTTGTTCATAATGGATGCCATGCTATTACCAGCCTGCTCCAGTGCACACCTGCCGCGTCATTACCCGCCTGCTCTTGTCTGCATCTGCTATGCCATTACCACAGCCTGCCCCAGTCTGCACCTGCTGAGCCATTACCAGCCTGCTCCGATCCGCACCTGCTGTACCATTGCCAACCTGCTTCGGTCTGCACCTACCATGCTATTACCAACCTGCTCCCATCCACACTGCCGTACCATTAGCAATGCTCCGCTCCACACCTGCCGTACCATTACCAGTCTGCTCAGCTCCACACCTGCCGTACCATTACCAGTCTGCTCAGCTCCACACCTGCCGTACCATTACCAGTCTGCTCCGCTCCACACCTGCCGTACCATTACCAGTCTGCTCCGCTCCACACCTGCCGTACCATTACTAGTCTGTTATGGTCCACACCTATGTACCATTACCAGTCTGCTCCAGTCCACACCTGCCGTACCATTACCAGCCTGCTCCGCTCCACACCTGCCGTACCATTACCAGTCTGCTCCAGTCCACACCTGCCGTACCATTACCAGTCTGCTCAGCTCCACACCTGCCATACCATTACTAGTCTGTTCCGGTCCAGACCTATGTACCATTACCAGTCTGCTCCAGTCCACACCTGCCGTACCATTACCAGTCTGCTCCAGTCCACACCTGCCGTACCATTACCAGTCTGCTCAGCTCCACACCTGCCGTACCATTACTAGTCTGTTCCGGTCCAGACCTATGTACCATTACCAGTCTGCTCCAGTCCACACCTGCCGTACCATTACCAGTCTGCTCCAGTCCACACCTGCCGTACCATTACCAGTCTGCTCCGCTCCACACCTGCCGTACCATTACTAGTCTGTTCCGGTCCACACCTGCCGTACCATTACCAGTCTGCTCCTGTCCACACCTGCTGTACCATTACCAGTCTGCTCGGTCTGCACTGACGTACCATTACCAGTCTGCTCCAGTCCACACCTGCTGTACGATTACCGGCCTGTACCTGCCTGCCTCAGCCATCTGGCTGTTCCTGTCTACAACAGAGACTGACCATGTCCTTACCCCTGGATCCAGCTGTCGCAACCCCAGCACCCTGAGTAGCACCCAGCTTCTGCCTGCAGTGCCATACTTTCACCATCAGAAGCACCGTAGCAAGCCCCTCGAAGTCAGCTGAGTGCTGAGGCCCAGTGGGTCCACTCCCGGACGCTCACCCCTGTGAGCATTACAACACTGCACTGCCTCACCTGAAGAAGGGGTGACTCAAGTTGTTTTTTTTTTGCAGGGTGGGATATATATCATACCACATTGTATATATAACCTCTTATGAGTCTATGGTCTATGATGTACGCCCACGGCTGGCACAATAATGAGATGACTGACGGACAAGCCGGGTCAGCAGGAATGTCTGTGCCAATAAAGGGTGACTGTCCAAAAAATCATTAGCCTGGAGTCAATCCCTCCCTGTTCTCGGTGTGTTTTCTTTGTGATTTTGTGCCGTGTTGGCAGGATTTCTGAAACATGAATTTTGGACATTTATTGGAAACCTGAGCAGAAGCCAAGGGCGTAACTGAAGCCATGGCCGCCTTGTGACTGCTCCGGTGCCCAGCTGGCAGCACAAGAGCTTCTGACCTACGATCTTCATCTGAAATGTTTTTTTTTTAAGACATCATTGGATTTTGTTGGTTCTGTAGAAAATATTGGTATATTTGAGATGTCTTATAGTTTTATTTCCATCTTCATATAGATGTGTCATTGGATAGAGCTTGTAAAATCAAGCACTTTTGCAATTTACTGCTTATTAAAATTTGCAGCCGTTCATGAAATATTCACACTTTTCTTTTTGTTTAGAACTTGTTGCCTTGGAGACCGACCACCGCTGCTGTGTGGCTTCAAATCCCTGTGCAGCAGCAGTGGTCGGTCTCCAAGGCAACGAGCTGGAAACAAAAGAAACATGTTAATATCTCAAGAACGGCTGCACATTTTAATAAGCTGTAAATTGCAAAATTGCTTGTTTTTACCAGCACTATCCAACAATATCCATATGGGAACATGATATTAACCCCTTAAACCTGCATTAGGAAGAGTAATCCCAAGTTGCTGGTCTCCAATCTACAACAGGATTTTAAGGGTTCCCAAGCCAAGTCATATCACTTTAAGCCCCCTACCCCTAAAGACGTCTTGAAAATTACTTGGTACATTAGGCAGCCACTGGGCTAAGATAACAAATGGTTGAGATAACAGTTCACATAAGAAGTGTCAGAGTTTTATTGTCCTCTAATTGAGGTCTGTTCAAAGATGTGATACCCCCAAATGCCCTTTCAATTGATGTAAAAAGACATGAATCTGATGCGCCTCCAGGCTATAAGGTACTCGGGAACTGGGCCGTTGCTGTCTCTCTGGGGTATCATGGTAGTTGTGACCCGGTCCCGTGGCCTTGGATCAGTCCAAAAAGGGGTGTTTACAGGGATTTGTCGTGACGCCACCCGGAGTATGTGGTCAATAGAACCACCGCTACCGTATTCCTGCTGGGAACGGTGACTTGGTGCAGCGTGGATGGTAAGCCCTCCTCGTGTAGGGCTGAGGGTCCCCAGGCAGGTATAGTGGCAATGGATGGGCCTGGTGAGGGATCGTGTGCAATGGAGTTCACTTCAAAGCTGCAGTTCTCCAGCCAGTGTGCAGAGATGACAGTCTGTGGCTCCTCAGGCGGGACTTTGCTGCGACGCTGGAAGTAAACAGTCTCAGGCAGGGGTGAGCTTACTGGGTACTTTACTTGGTCTTTTTAGCAGTAGTTCACACAGTTTACAGTCCTTTCAGCTAACACTTAAATACTTTAGTACTGCTCCGGGTTACTCAGACTGTACAGCTCAGGTGGCTCCTCTGCATTGCTCCCTCTAAGTACGTTCAGGCCCTTTTAGTCTCTCCTCTAATACCTCACCCAAGGGTTCAGTCTGGTCATCTCAGACTCACAGGTGAATGTTTCCCGCACAGTCAGGGTCACCAGTCCTAGTATGACGACTGTGTTCTTAGACCGTGGTGGAAAGTTAGGCTGCAGGTCATAAAGCACCTGCCCCACACCGGTGTGTCTCGTGATTAGGGTCTGGATTATCCCCGGTCACCTCTTCAGACTCTGGTCGTGGCCTAGCCTCCAGTGTCCCAGGTTAAGATATTTGGGCCCACCAGGCTCCTTCTAACTCTCACTATTGCTAAGGGTGCCTCCGGACAGCTAAGGTCTATTGGGCTGCCGGGCTCTTGTCCTCCCACCTTCCTTCAGCTGTGGGGAGTCTTTCAGTCTCTCTCCTTCCCGTCTCCTCCAGGCTATGGAGTGGGCTTTCTCTCCTCGCGGCTATGCCTCACGGGATTCTGTGCCTCCAGGGAACCCAAAACCTCCTTCTCCAACCACCTTCTCCCTTTGGTGTTCTCCCTCCAACTGCTCATCTACACTCCACCCACTTCTCTTAACACCTGCCACCCCTTGCCCAACCTAGAGTCCTAGGCGTAGGGTCAGTGTGTGCATCTGTGTGGGTGTTTTGTTAACCGTCTTGCCTTACCTGGCTGCACTTTCCTTTGTGGCCACCTGGTCGCAGGGGCGCCACAAATCCATGTGAGACATTCAATCCTGCTTTGAATGTGTCAAAGGTCGTTATCAATTTGTATTCCCAAATTCTTCTCTCTTTCTGAGATTTGAAATTACTTTTTAAGATGAGCATCCCCTTATCGGTTTCACTGTGGTCAGAGCTGCAAAAATGTTTTGCTCCAGGTAGGTCCATACGCTTTTCTTTTATTGAGTGGTGATAAGAATTCAATCTTGTTCTGAATTTGTGTCCTGTCTCTCCTATGTACATGCCACCTGTTGGACATTTGGTACATATAATTAAATACACCCCATTGCTTGTGGTGCAACTGAAGTTACCTGAGATCTTGCAGTCCTGATCTGTATTAGGAATCTTTAGAAAAAAACAAATACCACAAAAACCTGATTTAAGGAAGAGGTCATTCCTAATGATACATTAACTGTAATAGGCAGGGTGTAACACTTTATTTCCTCTGTGGGGGGCGCTGCAAGGAAATTGAACAATGATGCCTGATTCTTCCAGAAATTACGGCTGGAGACAAGAACAAAATCATCCATTTGAGGTCTGAATAAGGGTATAAGATTTCAGGAGGCATTCAAATGTTATTGGTAGTAGCCGTCCTGCAGGCTCAGGGTGCATCAGTGTCAGTGTGAACTATCCAGTCACATGTGAATGAAATGAAACACTATGGAGGAGATCCAGGAGGACCCCACTGCTGACACAGAGACAGAAAAAAGACAAAATGTATGTGAGTAACCAAAATCCTTCTGGGATAGCGTCTTGTGGACATATGAGACAAGATAGAACTTTTTAATAAAGCATCATGGTGATTCATCTGTCAGAAGCCCTCCCTCTCCAGCATTTGGGATTTCGGACTGTCTCCTTAGATCAGCATCTTGCAGTTGTTTTTTTGCCTCGTGTTTGGGATTAGGAGTCATCCCTAGCCCTCCTCCCGTTCGGGGGAGTCTCACATCTCTATGTTATGTCCTTTGGAAGCTCCTGAACATACAACATGTGTGGGTGTCTTCCAGGCAGAGGAGGCTTCCCGGTATAGAGAAAGTAAACATCTTAAGACACTGTATACATTTTCTGCAGAGCCCAGGACTCCGGGTCTTAGTGCAGTGAATCACTGGTGTTATGGACCCCACATATAACGACTGTGGAGAGCGATATGTACCCTGCAAAAGCCAAAAACACAATCTAGACAAAAACTATACAACTATATTTTTTTTCATTTTTAACGTCCTTCAACTCAATCTCGAGCCATGGTGACCTGATGGATGTTCTGCAGCCAAGATAGTTCCACCAGGGTCTTCTCCAAGTCTAGATAGGTCCACCAGGGTCTTCTCCAAGCCTAGATGGGTCCACCAGGGTCTTCTCCAAGCCTAGATGGTCCACCAGGGTCTTCTCCAAGAATAGATAGGTCCACCAGGGTCTTCTCCAAGCCTAGATGGGTCCACCAGGGTCTTCTCCAAGCCTAGCTAGGTCCACCAGGGTCTATTTCAAGCCTAAATAGGTTCAGCAGGGTCTTTCTCTAAAAGCCTAGATAGGTCCACCAGGGTCCTCTGTAAACCTAGATGGGTCCACAAGGGTCTTCTCCAAGCCTAGATAGGTCCACCAGGGTCTTTTCCAAGCCTAGATAGGTCCAGCACGGTCTTTTCCAAGCGTAGAAAGGTCCAGCAGGGTCTTCTCCAAGCCTAGATAGGCCCAGCAGGGTCATCTTCAAGCCTAGATAGGTTCACCAGGCTCTTCTCCAAGCCTAGATGGGTCCAGCAGGGTCTTTTCGAAGCCTAGATAGGTCCACCAGGGTCTTTTCCAAGCCTAGGTAGGTCCACCAGGCTTTTCTATAAGTATAGATTGGTCCACCAGAGTCTTCTCCAAATCTAGATAGGTCCACTAGGGTTTTCTCCAAGTATAGATAGGTCCACCAGGGTCTTCTCAGTTATTATCCTGATAGTATCAAGCCATCAGGTTGCTGGTCTTCCTCCTCACCTTGTTCCTTCTTTTTTTCCGACCATGATGTCCTTCTCCAGTGATTGCTCTCTTCGTATGATGTGTAGACAAGTCTTAGCTTGGTGATCTTTCCTTCTAGTGACATGTCTGGCTTGATTTGTTCCACAACTGATCTTTGTTCTTCTCACCATCCATGGTATTGATATCATTCTTCTCCAGCTCCACATTTTGAAGGTGTTGATTCTTCTTCTGTCTTGTTCCTTTTATCGTCCAGGTGTCACTTCCATATGTTACTACAGAACAGTCCCAGACTATGTACGAGCCGTGTATTCATCACCAGTGAAATGTTACTACAGATTAGTCCAGACTATGTAGGAGCCGTGTCTTCATCACCAGTGAAATGTTCCTTGATGTGAAGACCACGTCCAGTGACTTCTTTATTGATTTGTCCATAGCTATTCTCCTATTGAACCTATTGACTTACCTTTCATCATTGCTGAATCTACATGACTATATAAGGAAACTGCATGGAAGACAACTCCCTAAAAGTCTTATTAAGGATTAGTTGCTTTCTCTTATTACCAGGTGTTTTTTTCCCAAATTCTTTATCTACTGCCAAAATTAGGACTGGATTCATTGTAATTAACCATTTCCATTCCTTGACAATTAGTTTAAAAAAAAATGCTTATTTTTTTGCAGAGACAGCGCCACCTCTGACCATGGGTTGAGTCTGGAACTGCAGCTTGTTGCAAGTGGCGTTGAGCTGCAATACCACACAGAACCTACAGCTAGGGGGGGCGCTGTGCATACATGTTTTTCTAATGCTGGATGATCCCTTATTTGCAGGAATCAGGGTACTAAACTTTTAAATAATCTTTGGCGTATCGTAAGCCCTGTTCTTTAGAGTTTATCAGTGGGGGATCCGGATCCTGAGCCCCCCACTGATTCCACAAGCTAAGGGGCGGAATATCTTCAGCAGAAGACTGAATAAGCTCAATAGAAAGTCATTGGGTTTGGACTCCCCACCGGGCACACTTCAGGAAAAGCAAAGTGATACTGCCCCTTGATCTGAGTGATTAGTGGGGGTCTCAGGATCCGGACCCCATTGATAAATACTACCAATAAGGGGTTTTCACATTACCGACTTGTTTATGAGTTTAGTTACCCTTTAACCCATTTCTATTGACAGAGTAAAAGAGGGGAATCCACAGGGAATTGCTCCGGGAGTGATTAGGTTAGCAAGTACATAGGAGAGAATTGCTGTAAAAGCAAATCCCTAATGTGGTTTTCCCCAAACCAAGGCTACAACTCGCAGCAGGACCTGACAACCTGGAGCCTCTATCTAGTTAGAACAATTCACAAAAAAAATGTTGCCACCTTTGCAAAATTGTTGGTAAACAACTTTGTTCCCAGCGTGTGATGCTCGTTCACAATCGCCTGTGGGCAATATTAAAATCACATCAAATAAAAAGGGGAGAAGTTGATTCAATCTTTGCATTGTGTTTCTGTGTTCCACACTAAGCATGGAGAACAGAAATAGAAGATCAGTGTTCGAGGACTTGAGAACCAAAATTGTGGAAAAATATCAACAATCTCAAGGTTAAAAGTCCATCTCCAGAGATCCTGATGTTCCTTTATCTATAATCAAGACGTTTACAACCCATGGCACTGTAGCTAATCTCCCTGAAGTGGACAGAAGACAAAATTGATGAAACGTTGCAAAGCAGGATAGTCCAGATAGTGGATAAGCCCCAATCAAGTTCCAAAGAAATTCAAGTTGTCCTGCAGGCTCAGGGGGCATCAGTGTCAGCGAGAACTATCCATCCACATGTGAATGAAATTAAATGCTATGGAAGAGATCAAGGAGGACCCACTGCTTACACAGAGACATAAAAAAATGCAAAATGTAAGTGAATAACCAAAATCCTTCCAGGAAAGTGTCTTATGACATATGGGGGAGGGCAGAGAAAAGAGCACAAGACTTACAGTCACATATGGGGGAGGTCAGAGGAAAGAGCAAAGGACCTACAGTCACATTTGGGGAGGTCAAGGAAAGAAGAAAAGACCTACTGTCACATATGGGGGAGGTCAGAGAAAATAACACAGGACCTACAGTCACTTATGGAGTGGAGGTCAGAAAAGAGTACACAGGATCTACAGTCACATATAGTGGATGTCATAAAAAAGAGCACAGGACCTATAGTCACATGTGGGGGAGGGCAGAGAAAAGAGCACAGGACCTACAGTCACATATAGTGAGGTAGAGAAAAGAGCACAGGACCTACAGTCACATATGGTGGAGGTCAGAGAAAAGAGCATAGGACCTACAGTACATATGGGGGAGGGCAGAGAAAAGAGCACGAGACCTACAGTCACATATGGGGACGTCAGAGAAAGAGAACAGGACCTACAGTCACATATGGGGGAGGTCAGAGAAAAGAGCACAAGACCTACAGTCACTTATGGGAGAGGAAGTTAGTGAAAAGAGCACAGGACCTATAGTCACATATGGAGAGGAGGTCAGTGAAAAGAGCACAGGACCTACAGTCACATATGGTGGAGGTCAGAGAAAAGAGCACAGGACCTACAGCCAATATGGGGGAGGTCAAAGAAAAGAGCACAGGACCTACAGTCACATATGGAAGAGGTCAGTGAAAAGAGCACAGGACCTACAGTCACATATGGTGGAGGTCAGAGAAAAGAGAACAGGGCCTACAGTCACATATGGGGGAGGTCAGAAAAAGAGCACAGGACCTACAGTCACATATGAGGGCGGGTAGAGAAAAGAGCACAGAACCTACAGTCACATATGGAGGAGGTCAGAGAAAAGAATACAGGACCTACTATTACATATGGGTGGAGCAGAGAAAAGACACAGGACCTACAGTCACATATGGGGAGGACAGAGAAAAGAGCACAGGACCCACAGTCACATATGGGGGAGGTCAGAGAAAAGAGCACATTACTTACAGTCACATATGGGGAGGTCAGTGAAAATATTACAGGACCTACAGTCACATATGGTGGAGGTCAGAGAAAAGAGCACAGGACCTACAGTCACATATGGGGGAGGTCAGAGAAAAGAACACAGGACCTACAGTCACATATGGGGGAGGGCAGAGAAAAGAACACAGGACCTACAGTCACATATGGGGGAGGTCAGAGAAAAGTGCACAGGACCTACAGTCACATATTTGGTGGACAGAGAGGTTTTGGGTTGTTTTGGTGTTTCTGGGGGATTTGTTTGCATGCAAGAAATCATGAAATCTGGAGATTACCCGAGGACTTTGGGTCATAATGTAGAGCCCCTAGGTCATGGGTCTCCAGCAGACAATGACCCCAAACATCAAGAAGCCCCAGAAATGGAGGAAACAAAGCGCTGGAGAGATCTGAAGTGTCAGCAATGAGTCCGGATCTAAATCCCATTGATCCCCTGTGGAGAGATCTGAAAATTGGGAGAAGACGAGAACCGGGAGCCGATTATAGAGAAGAGGAGACACTCCAGGAGAGAAGAAGCTTGTGGTGGTTATAGGAGGCGACTGACTGCAGGGATTTATTCCAAAGGGGGAAACCAAATATTAAGCTGAGGAGGAAATCACTTTCAGCCATGACTGTGTATTGGGCAATTGCTTATAGTGCAACTCCTGTATTGTGCAATAGATAAATCTACTTATAGAGGAATGAAAGTAAAGTGTCACAGAGAGTCCCTGACTCCGAGCAAATATTATTTTGCAAGAACTGTGCAAATAAATCAAAGGCTGCGACCTGCAGTGCATTGTGGGAGAGATTAACCTGCGAGGGGGGGGGGGTATATTGGGGGGATCGGTCACTTCCCTTGTGTTATGAGGACATGAAAATGTTCTGTGAAATGAATGTTGCATTATAGTTTCCTGCTCTTATAGGAAGTCACGAGAGATAGGTCAGCACTGAACTGAGTATTATGGAATTACCTTGTTATCAATTTCCTAATAAATATTACTAACCATTAACCATGGAGGCTGGGTGACTGCAGGCAATAGCAAGTCACACAACAAAACTGCTTACAATGCAATCCCATAATAGATCTAATATATAAAGCTGAGTGTGTGTGCCCTGTTTCCCCAAGAATAAGACAGGGTCTTATATTCATTTTTGCTCCCAAAGATGCTCTACGTCTTATGTTCAGGGGACGCCTTATTTTTCCATGAAGAAGAATTCACATTTATTGTTGAACAAAAAAAAGTATTTATTATATACTGTACGGCCCCCAATATCCCCACCATCCCCTTGCAGGTCTCAATATCTCCATCATCCCTTTCAGTCCCCAATATCCCCATCATCCCCTTGCAGCCCCCAATATTCCCATTATCCCCTTTCAGCCCCAATATCCCCTTTTAGCCATCAATATCACCATCATCCCCTTGCAGCCACAATATCCCCATCATCCTCTTTCAGCCCCCAATATCCCCATCATCCTCTTTCAGCCCCAATATTCCCATCATCCCCTTTCAGCACCAATATCCCCTTTTAGCCATCAACATCATCATCATCCCCTTGCAGCCCCCAATATCCCCTTGCAGCTCCCAATATCCCCATCATCCTCTTTCAGCCCCCATATCCCCATCATCCATTTGCAGCCCCATATCCCTTACAGCCCCCAATATCCCCATCATCCCTTGCAGTCCCAATATCCTCTTTCAGCCCAATATCCTCTTTCAGCGCCTAATATCCTTTTTAGCCACCAATATCCCATCATCCCCTTGCAGCCCAATATCCCCATCATCTCTTTCAGCCCCCATATCCCCATCATCCCCTTGCAGCCCCCAATATCCCTTACAGCCCCCAATATCCCATCATCCCTTGCGCCCTAATATCCTCTTTCAGCCCCAATATCCCTTTTAGCCATCGATATCACCATCATCCCTTTGCAGCCCCATATCCCCATCTCCCTTGCAGCCCAATATCCCCTTACAGCCCCCAAAATCCCCATCATCCCCTTGCAGCCCCAATATCCTCTTTCAGCCCCAATATCCCCTTTCAGCCCCTAATATCCCCTTTTAGCCATCGATATCCCCATCATCCCCTTGCAGCCCCAATATCCCATCATCCTCTTTCAGCCCCCATATCTCCATCATCCTCTTTCAGCCCCCATATCCCCATCATCCACTTGCAGCCCCCATCACCCCCTTGCAGCCCCCAATATCCCCATCATCCCCTTGCAGCCCCAATATCCTTTTTCAGCCCAATATCCCTTTCAGCCCCTAATATCCCTTTTAGCCATCGATATCCCACATCCCCTTGCAGCCCCAATATCCCCATCATCCTCTTTCAGCCCATATCCCCATCATCCCCTTTCGCCCCCATATCCCCATCATCCTTGCAGCCCCATCACCCCCTGCAGCCCCAATATCCCCATCATCCCCTTTCGGCCCCATTATCCTCATTATTGTACCGTACCTACAACAAAAAAAACACACACACCTCTTTCTCACTGATTCTCCGTGTCCCCATGTATATACGGCATGATATCTGGGTTTGACTCAGCATAGATGTATGGTAATAAACCGGCCAATCAGATGCCAGCAGCCACCAGCCAATCAGAGACCAGCATGTAATGTCTGATTGGCCGGTGGCTTATTACCGTACATGTATGCTAAGTGGCACCCAGAATGCCATGTATACGGCAGGCTCTGGCAATAGCGGCAGCGCATGCATCATGGCTGCACGCTCTGCTCCTCTGTTCGGCAGGCAAGCTTTTAAAAACAAATTGCTAGGTCATATTTACAGGGCATGTCTTATTTTCCGGGAAAACCAGTATGTACAAGTGTATGGTGTCAACTATACGCCCCAAATCTGCCCCCACCACAGCTCCCCCCCACCCAAACCTGCACAACCCCAAAAAAACGCCTCCCCAAAAACCACACCCCAAAACTTGCACCCCTGCTCCTCATTAGGTGTTGTGGGTTTGGGAGGAGGGGAGTTTTTTTGGGAAGGAAGCAGGGGTGCAGGTTTGAGAGGCAGGGGGGCAGTGGGTGTGGGGGGGTGTTTTTTGAGGGGGCAGGTTTGGGGGGTGTTTTTTGGAGGGGCGGGGTGTAAGTTTGGGATGAGGCAGCTTTTTGGGGGGACTTTTGTGGGGTGCAGGTTTGGGGGGCCTTTTTTGGTGGAGACAAGGGTGCTGTTTTGGGGGGGTTGTCTTCTGGGGGCAGGATTGGAGGGGCATTTTTGGGCGGGGTACAGGTTTGGGTTGTGGGTGAGGTGTAGGGGGCAGGTTTGGGGCATATGGTGGACATACATACATACACACATACATACATACATACTCAGCTTTATATATTAGATGTAAAGCAATCCTGTAATAAATATTTGTATATAATCCCTGCACTGTGTTGTCATTTCTGCGGCAGGTGACATCACTAGTGACATCGTGCAGCTCCAGTGATGTCAGCGAGTCCAGACACCCATATGACGGGGTCACTGACTTCCCAACATTTGCTAACCCTGAACTGCTAGGAGAAGGGCGGTGACTTTTGTTTAATAATTGTGGTTTAGTGGTTCTGGGTGGGGCATGGATAAAAATGTATGGCATTCAGAAGGGTAAAGTTGTCAGCTGCAGAATGTCGCTTATAGAATAGATACGAGGGATGAATGAAAAGTAATGCCTCCAACTTCGTAACTCCTCTGAAGCACTGTTATGCGGCAGGTACAGGACTGTTTAGTAGATTCTCCTCTACAGCTCCAGTGGGCGGGAAGCCTTAGCAATGAATGGTTGTGATGTTACAATGTAAAGAAAGGAAGCCTGCACACAGAGCCGGTCAATGTGATTTAAGTAACATGCTGCCATTGAATTCTTGACAGCAGAAGGTGTCGCCATACGGCAATTGGAGACACTTCTGCCAACAATGAACGTGTTTTCTGAAGCCGTCACAGAAGAAGTCGACACTCTGTTTTCACAAGCAGCCTCTCTCAGGTCTCTCAACTTCATCAGATCCATAGTGATCTCCCCGCAGATCTTCTTTAAGTATTGGAAACAGATGGAAGTCAGACAGCGCCAAATCTGGAATGTATGGAGGATGCCGTACGGTGGTGAGCTTCCACTGTCAAGAAGTCAATGACAGCACCTTGCTTAAATCGCATTGAACGACCGACCGCCTGTGCAGGGTTCCATTCGTTACAACGTAACAATACAACCAATCATTGTTAAGGCTTTCTGCCAACTGGAGCTGTAGAGGAGAAACTACTGAACAGTCCAGTACCTGCCGCGTACCAGTGCTTCCATCTGCTGAGGAGTTATGAAGGTGGAGGTATTACTTTTCGTTCAACCTTCATAGATAGATAAATAGATGATGGATAGAAGGATAGATAGAGGAATAGATAGATAGATAGATAGATAGATGATAGATAGATAGATAGATAGATAGATAGATAGATAGATAGATAGATCTCTGCAGTGAGATCTAGACATAATAGGGGATTCTCTGTAGCACAGAGTAGGGGTGACAGACATCAAGGGTGAGAGCACAGTATAACAATGATGAATGGTGCAGGGTGCCATCGGAGATGCCAGGGGAGCTGTGCTGAACACTCCACAAAAGGGGACTTAATACTCAGGTGACGGAGCGGTTTCTCCTCTTTCCTGGTCCACTTCCCACCATGACTCCATCAATGACCCCAGACTGTAGAAGATACCATCAATATGCCAGGATGCCTAGGACCCTACAGTGCTTGCTCCATGGCTCTGACCTGTACCCACTGCCTCCTGTGGTGTAACTTGAAGCTCGCGGGCCCCGATGTGAAAGCTCCAATGGAGCCCACAATTATTGCAAATCTTTAATAGCAATAGTCTTTTTCTATAGACCAAAGGGAGTTTGGAGCCCCCTAAGCTCTAGGGTCCGGGTGCAATTGCAACCCCTGCAGCTATTGTAGTTACACCCCTGGCTGCCCCCAACTGTGTCACCAATACGATGTCTCAGAATCATAATTATTTGCATGCAGTACCTTTCCCATACAGCGGGGGCAGCATTTTGTATATACTCAGATCAGTCCTGCAATTTCCAAGGTGGACCTTGAAGGTGAGGTCGGTGATGGAAAAAACAAACATCGCTTCAGGGACTTTAATTCCCTCCCGTGTCAAATGTCCTTTGCCAGAGTGACCTATGAACCCTCCAAGGAGGAAAAGTGGGCAAAGAGAAAAAAACTATCCCTCTGTGCCATCATGGCAGCGCCAACCACAGTGATAGGGATCACTCCACTGTGCCCCATCACATCCGCAGAACGTTACACAGGCATTTTAATCAATGACTCTAGAACACACAGAGGTTGCCATACACATTCACTTAGTGACGGAGGAAGGATTGGGCGTGTGGAATGCCAGTTTGTCCTATGCTGCTTCTGTTCTTAATGGAGCTGTCCCATTAATTGAATTTTTCAACTATTCACAAGATGGTGATTAATGTATGACTTGTGGGACCCTCACTGATGCCAAAACAGGGGTCCCTATGAGAATGGATCAGTAATTGGACCCTTTAACGACTTCCCCATTCACTTCTATGAGAGAGGGGACGCTCATGTGCTCCCATAAGAGCAGCTGTTGCACCATTTATATGGGGCTGGGAGGAATCTCATTCTTTTGATTGGTTGTCAGACCACCATAGGTCATTGATAAGCAAGTTACGTGATAAGCCCTGCATAGGGCATACGTGTCTATAGGGGTCTCCTTGTGGAGCGTGACATGCAAGTATGAGGAGACTTATATGCCTTGCATTGCTCCTCTGGTTAATTAAGTATGCAAATGATCTCTTCAGAGAGGACAAGGACTTGAACTCTAGCTTCTCCACCTATTGGAAGTAGCAATCCTAAAAGTCAATATTGACTTTTAACAGTCTACCAGATGACTTAGCATAAAAGCCAAACCAGAATCTCAATTTGCAGACACAGTGTTTCAGGATATTGACCGTCAGTACAAAGTATGAGATCTGATTTAGCTGTATGAGAGGCTAAGATTAGGTTCAAAGGGTACAGTTTTTTCTTGTGGAGAGTGAAACCCAGGTCTGGAATGCCAAAATGAGGAGATTTAAATGCGGCAATGGCTTCTGCGAAATTAAATATGCAAATTGTCTCCTCAGAGAGGAAATAGACTTAAACTCTAGTGCCACCTATTGGAAGTAGCAACCCTAAACGTCAGTATCGACCCTCTAATGAGCCTTGTCCATATGACTTAGGATAAAGTCAAACCAGAATCTCAATCTGCAGACACAGTGTTTCAGGGTATTGACCCTCGTCAGTGCAAATTATGAGATCTGATATGGCGTTGTAGACGTTTAGGTCTCCTCATACTGGCATGTCACTCTCCACAAGGATAAACCTTACCCCTTAGAACCCAGTCTGAGCCTTTCATACAGCCAAAGCAGATCTCATACTTTGCCCTGATGACAGGCAATACCTAGAAACACCGTGTCTGAAAATTGAGATTCTGGTCTGGCTTATATCCTAAAAGTCATATGGCTCATTAAAGGGTTGATATTGACTTTTAGGACTGCTACTTCCAAAAGGTAGTGCCAGATATGACATGTCTATCTCCACAAGGAGAAACCTTACCCTTAAGACCCTATGTAGCCTTTCATACAGCCAAATCAGATCTCATATTTTGCACTGACGAGGGGCAATACCCTAAAACACTATGTCTGCAAATTGAGATTCTAGTTTGGCTTTTATCCCAAGTCATGGTAGACTTTTCAAAGGGTCGATATTACTTTTAGGATTGCTACTTCCAATAGGTGGGACTAGAGTTTATCTACTTCCTCTCTGAAGAGATGATTTGCATATTTAGTTTCCCAGAGGAGCATTGCAGGCGTTTAAGACTCCTCATACTGCCATGTCACTCTTCATAAGGAGAAAGCTTACCCCTTAGACCCCACTTAGCTCTCATGTAGCCAAACCAGATCTCATACTTTGCACTGACGAGGGCCAATACCCTGAATCACTGTGTCTGAAAATCGGAATTCTAGTTTGGTTTTGGTCATATGGTAGACTCGTTAAAGGGTCAATATTGACTTTTAGGTTGCTACTTCCAATAGGTGGCACTAGAATTCAAATCCTCATACAGAGGGATCCTCAGCATCTTACCCCCTTGCTGGGCTTTTGGTGGTGCATTTTGCACTCACAACGGACGACACGTCACTCGGAGCAGCAATAACAAAGACCGAGGGGTGAGAAGAATACAGACATTTGTGAACTTTTTCAAAAAGAATCCTTGAAATCCCTCCATTGACCCATACGCAGTGTCACCCCAGAGCCTTGCACAATGTGCCCCCCCCCAGAGATGAAGTCTCCGTCATATCCAGTGACATAATAGAAGCATTCACTGCAGAGCGCAGCATCTGTCTGCAACGTGCCGGAGCTGTGAAGAAAGAGGATAATCAGGGGCCAAAGAAATGTGGAGCTGAGAGCTCATCATATGGCAGAGGTCACATAGGGACGATGAGAGAGCCATCAACTGTGCCCCAATGATACACTAGTGCATCTCAATCAAAAATCAATGTCATGCTGCAATGTTTCAGGGGCCCCGAAACGCGTTGACTAATAAATCAATATTATATTCACCCTTTGATGTCTGGTGGAATACGGCAGCGCGGTGTTTAACCCTTCATCCTCCCTCCTCTATATGCACACGCTGGGCACTCCAGCAGCTGTGATCTTGTCCAGACATCTATACACATGGCTGATTTCCTTCAAAAACAGCGCCACCCCTGTCTACAGGATGTGCGTGATATTGCAGCTCGGCTTCATTTAAGTGAATGGGCCGCCGCTGTAATGCTAAATGCGCCCTGTAGACAGGGTGGCGCTGTTTTTGAAAGAATGTAGTAAAGTTTGATTAATCCTGGACATAAGCTGTCACGTTACAAAACCGAGGCACAAACTCAGCAAAGAATGGACGCTCACTGCAAAAACGCAGCAAAAACCCACGCAGGATTCAGTTTCTGGCAGGAAATAAAACCAATGTGTGTGTGCAAGACTTATCCTGAATCACATAGACTTTGCTGGGAATGAAAATAGCATAAAACCAAGGTTCCACAGCACAGGTCAGGTCAGGCTCTGGCTGACTGTATAGTGGGCTGCAGTCCTATAGATGTCCACAGCACAGGTCAGGCTCTGGCTGACTGTATAGTGGGCTGCAGTCCTATAGATGTCCACAGCACAGGCAGGCAGCTCTGGCTGACTGTATAGGGGGCTGCCGTCCTATAGATGTCCACAGCACAGGCCAGGGTCAGGCTCTGGCTGACTGTATAGGGGGCTGCAGTCCTATAGATGTCCACAGCACAGGACAGGCTCTGGCTGACTGTATAGGGGCTGCCGTCCTATAGATGTCCACAGCACAGGCCAGGGTCAGGTTCTGGCTGACTGTATAGGGGGCTGCAGTCCTATAGATGTCCACAGCACAGGACAGGCTCTGGCTGACTGTATAGGGGGCTGCCGTCCTATAGATGTCCACAGCACAGGCCAGGGTCAGGCTCTGGCTGACTGTATAGGGGGCTGCAGTCCTATAGATGTCCACAGCACAGGTCGGCCAGGCTCTGGCTGACTGTATAGTGGGCTGCAGTCCTATAGATGTCCATAGCACAGGCCAGGCTCTGGCTGACTGTATAGGGGGCTGCAGTCCTATAGATGTCCATAGCACAGGCCAGGCTCTGGCTGACTGTATAGGGGCTGCAGTCCTATAGATGTCCATAGCACAGGCCAGGCTCTGACTGTATAGTGGGCTGCAGTCCTATAGATGTCCATAGCACAGGCCAGGCTCTGGCTGACTGTATAGGGGGCTGCAGTCCTATAGATGTCCATAGCACAGGCCAGGCTCTGGCTGACTGTATAGGGGGCTGCAGTCCTATAGATGTCCACAGCACAGGACAGGCTCTGGCTGACTGTATAGGGGGCTGCCGTCCTATAGATGTCCACAGCACAGGCCAGGGTCAGGCTCTGGCTGACTGTATAGGGGGCTGCAGTCCTATAGATGTCCACAGCACAGGTCAGGGCCAGGCTCTGGCTGACTGTATAGGGGGCTGCAGTCCTATAGATGTCCACAGCACAGGCCAGGCTCTGGCTGACTGTATAGTGGGCTGCAGTCCTATAGATGTCCATAGCACAGGCCAGGCTCTGGCTGACTGTATAGGGGGCTGCAGTCCTATAGATGTCCATAGCACAGGCCAGGCTCTGGCTGACTGTATAGGGGGCTGCAGTCCTATAGATGTCCATATCACAGGTCAGGCTCTGGTTGACTGTATAGTGGGCTGCCTGCAGTCCTATAGATGTCCACAGCATAGGTCAGGGTCAGGCTCTGGCTGACTGTATTGGGAGCTGCAGTCCTATAGATGTCCACAGCACAGGTCAGGGTCAGGCTCTGGCTGACTGTATAGTGGGCTGCAGTCCTATAGATGTCCACAGCACAGGCCAGGCTGTGGCTGACTGTATAGTGGGCTGCAGTCCTATAGATGTCCACAGCACAGGTCAGGCTCTGGCTGACTGTATAGGGGGCTGCAGTCCTATAGATGTCCACAGCACAGGCCAGGCTCTGGCTGACTGTATAGGGGGCTGCAATCCTATAGATGTCCACAGCACAGGTCAGGGCCAGGCTCTGACTGACTGTATAGTAGGCTGCAGTCCTATAGATGTCCACAGCACAGGCCAGGCTCTGGCTGACTTTATAGTGGGCTGCAGTCCTATAGATGTCCACAGCACAGGCCAGGCTCTGGCTGACTGTATAGTGGGCTGCAGTCCTATAGATGTCCACAGCACAGGTCAGGCTCTGGCTGACTGCATAGTGGGCTGCAGTCCTATAGATGTCCACAGCACAGGTCAGGGCCAGGCTCTGGCTGACTGTATAGTGGGCTGCAGTCCTATAGATGTCCATAGCACAGGCCAGGCTCTGGCTGACTGTATAGTGGGCTTCAGTCCTATAGACGTCCACAGCACAGGTCAGGCTCTGGCTGACTGTATAGTAGGCTGCAGTGCAATAGATGTCCACAGCACAGGCCAGGGCCAGGCTCTGGCTGACTGTATAGGGGGCTGCAGTCCTATAGATGTCCACAGCACAGGCCAGGCTCTGGCTGACTGTATAGTGGGCTGCAGTCCTATAGATGTCCACAGCACAGGTCAGGGCCAGGCTCTGGCTGACTGTATAGTAGGCTGCAGTCCTATAGATGTCCATAGCACAGGTCAGGCTCTGGCTGATTGTATAGGGGGCTGCAGTCCTATACATGTCCACAGCACAGGTCAGGCTCTGGCTGATTGTATAGGGGGCTGCAGTCCTATAGATGTCCACAGCACAGGTCAGGCTCTGGCTGACTGTATAGGGGGCTGCAGTCCTATAGATGTCCATAGCACAGGCCAGGCTCTGGCTGACTGTATAGGGGGCTGCAGTCCTATAGATGTCCACAGCACAGGCCAGGCTCTGGCTGACTGTATAGTGGGCTGCAGTCCTATAGATGTCCATAGCACAGGTCAAGCTCTGGCTGACTGTATAGTGGGCTGCAGTGCAATAGATGTCCACAGCACAGGCCAGGGCCAGGCTCTGGCTGACTGTATAGGGGGCTGCAGTCCTATAGATGTCCACAGCACAGGTCAGGCTCTGGCTGACTGTATAGTGGGCTGCAGTCCTATAGATGTCCACAGCACAGGCCAGGCTCTGGCTGATTGTATAGTGGGCTGCAGTCCTATAGATGTCCACAGCACAGGTCAGGCTCTGGCTGACTGTATAGGGGGCTGCAGTCCTATAGATGTCCACAGCACAGGTCAGGGCCAGGCTCTGGCTGACTGTATAGTAGGCTGCCGTCCTATAGATGTCCACAGCACAGGTCAGGCTCTGGCTGACTGTATAGTGGGCTGCAGTCCTATAGATGTCCACAGCACAGGTCAGGCTCTGGCTGACTGTATAGGGGGCTGCAGTCCTATAGATGTCCACAGCACAGGTCAGGGCCAGGCTCTGGCTGACTGTATAGTAGGCTGCCGTCCTATAGATGTCCACAGCACAGGTCAGGCTCTGGCTGACTGTATAGTGGGCTGCAGTCCTATAGATGTCCACAGCACAGGCCAGGCTCTGGCTGACTGTATAGGGGGCTGCAGTCCTATAGATGTCCATAGCACAGGCCAGGCTCTGACTGTATAGTGGGCTGCAGTCCTATAGATGTCCATGCTCTCCAATGCTCCGGGCACGTTCCAACGACTGATGGAAAAGTGCTTGGGGGCCCCCGGGACTGCATCCAAATCCCTGCATCACTGTGAGTTAAATATTGTGCACCTTTCAGGGTAGAATAGGCTTCAGTAGATAGAACACGGCAGCCTGTGTGGCCTGGGTAGCACGGCCAGAAAGGTTATACGTAGAGTAGTATTGTACCTTGTTGTTGTGAATTTACCTGTGTGCTCTTAACTTGTGATAGTTGGAGAACCGTGCTATTGAGCGGACCAGCTAGAGAAAACGAACAGTTTGTTAAATCTCGTTTGCCACTGTTTACCCCTGCTTGAACCTTCCTTCTTCACTCCTTTCCCCGCCTGTTAATAAATTCACCCTTGTGGTTTGCACTCCCATCTTGTGTATCGTACCTTATTCTGCACTGCGGTGGTCCTCCCAGCCATCGCTACAAGTGGCGCTGCGAGCAGGGTACGGTCACCAAGATGGAGGCAGCAGACAGCAATGGCGGGAATGCTAATATTAACGGGGGTAATGTGGGCAATGGTGGAACCCCTGCAAGGACACTCCCAATGGGCACTATATTTAGTGTACTCCCAAAGTTTGACGGCAATAACATGGCACTGTGTGACTGGGTGTCTCGACTGCAGAGCACCCTGAAGGTTTATAACATCGGCCCAGAGCTTGAAGTGGACATCGCTTTGACTGCCCTAGAAGGAGAAGCCCGTAGAAACGTCTGTCTACAACCAGAACCCACCCGTAGTACCCTGAAAGAGTTAGTTGGATTCCTGGAAGAAATCTATGGCGAGACTGCTAGTGCGGGGCATCTTCGCGTCAAATTTTTTTCGAGGCTGCAGCGGGAAGAAGAAGGGATCTCTCAGTATGCCACAGCACTACAAGAAGTGCTAGCAGAGGTGCAGAAAAAGGAGGCAGATGGACTCGGCGGCATAGGGTCCACAGACCGGATACTCCGGGAGCAGTTTATTCTAGGATTACACAGCATATCCTTGAGGCGAGCCCTGTCAGAACGGGTCCGAGCGAACCCGGCTCTTACATTTCGTCAAATCCTGGCAGAAACAGTAGCCCGAAGTAAAGAAGAAAGCTACGCTTCTGGGGTGGTGCGCATCCAAGCCGCCAAGTCCAGCGGGGACCCAAACCGCCAAGAGGTGCTGGTCCAGGTGGTGCAGGATTTACAGAACTCCGTTCTCAATGTACAGGAGAAGCTGACCCAGATGGAGCAAAGAATGAGGGATCTGTCTGTTGCACCCCCCTACCCAGCTGCACCATCCTCCTTTCAACCTGGCCCATCGTACGCACGCAATAATTCCCCGGCGCGACCAATAGGAAACTGGAGGGTGCAGGCTTCCTCTCGGCAACCACCAGAGGCACGAGGTATTCCTCAACGAAGAGAAGACATCCGATGCTGGGGATGTGGAGGTCAGGGGCATATTGCCAGAGGGTGCCGGAATAGCACTCAAGGCCAACAGAAGCCTCCGTTAAACTACCAACCCCCGCAGTAGTGCGGCACTCTGCGGGGGAGGCGAAAAGGGAAGCCGCTCCATATCATGACGAACACCTGATCGCTGGGTGTCCCATCTTACGTGCTGAATTCGAGGGTGTCCTAGTGGATTGCTTGATAGATACCGGGTCACAAGTGACGACGATGCCAGAAGCATACTTCAATCAACATTTCCAGGCACTGGCCAGGCCAGAGAAAGAGACATTGATCCGGGTAATTGCCGCTAATCAGCAACCGATCCCGGTCACAGGGGTTGTGTGGATGAATGTTCGTATCTGTGGGCAAGAAGTGGGGAGAAAAGGGATCCTACTAGTCCCCGGGCCCATCAAAGAAGATGTACCTGTAATACTGGGGATGAATGTCCTACGTGAATTAGATCAGATTATGTTCGTCAAACGGGGACCCGGATACTGGAAGCAGGCTACTACACATAAGCCTACGCAAGAAGCACTTCAGCGACTGATCCGTGTCTGTGGGACGCAGAAGAGTGTGCCATCTCATCAGACGGTAGGGGTCATCAGGGCTCCTGGGAAGGTGCCCATAATCCTGCCTCCCGGACGAGAAAGTATATTACACCTTCCAGTGGGAACCTATCGCAATCTCGATGGGGTAGAAGTGATTGTGCAGCCTGTAGCAACCGGAAGAGTGGACCAAGAAGTTATGATAGCTCGTACGGTAGCTGTGGTCCAACAAGGACGCGTCCCTATCAGAGCCTTGAATGTGGGCCCCAGTGAGGTCACCTTGCCCCGAGGGACAGATCTGGCCCTGGTATACTTGCATAAAGGTGAAGTGGTGAGCCAAAAAGATATATCCCTATCGCCGATAGAAGGTACGGGGTGGACCCTAGCAGTCTCTGCGAGGGCTGAAGAGATGCCCTCCCCAGAGTGGAGTGGAAAGGTCATCCTTGATCAGATGGAAGTGGATGTGAAATCGCTGGGCCCCCAGCGTGTGCAAGCAGTAGAAGCTATGTTGTGGAAGAACCAGGCTGCATTCGCTCGCCACGCTGAAGATTTCGGCTGCACTGAAGCTATCATGCATGAGATACCGACCGGGGAAGCTCGTCCGATTCGAGAACGGTACCGACAGATCCCTCCCAAGATGTACCAAGAGGTGAAGACTTTACTGAAGCAAATGCTGGATGCGGGAGTAGTACAGGGCAGTCAGAGCCCTTGGGCGGCTCCGGTGGTACTCGTCAAGAAAAAGGATGGGACCATCCGGTTCTGTGTAGACTACAGAAAACTCAACGCCTGTACCGTTCGCGACTCGTACCCATTACCACGAATCGAAGAATCCTTGACGGCATTGGGGAAGGCCAAGTACTTCTCCACCTTGGATTTAGCAAGCGGGTACTGGCAAGTACCTGTGGCGGAAAAGGACAAAGCAAAGACCGCGTTCATTCTCCCGATGGGATTGTTTGAATTTAACCGGATGCCTTTCGGACTCTCCAATGCTCCGGGCACGTTCCAACGACTGATGGAAAAGTGCTTGGGGGCCCCCGGGACTGCATCCAAATCCCTGCATCACTGTGAGTTAAATATTGTGCACCTTTCAGGGTTTAGAATAGGCTTCAGTAGGTAGAACACGGCAGCCGTGTGGCCTGTGTAGCACGGCCAGAAAGGTTATACGTAGAGTAGTATTGTACCTTGTTGTTGTGAATTTACCTGTGTGCTCTTAACTTGTGATAGTTGGAGAACCGTGCTATTGAGCGGACCAGCTAGAGAAAACGAACAGTTTGTTAAATCTCGTTTGCCACTGTTTACCCCTGCTTGAACCTTCCTTCTTCACTCCTTTCCCCGCCTGTTAATAAATTCACCCTTGTGGTTTGCACTCCCATCTTGTGTATCGTACCTTATTCTGCACTGCGGTGGTCCTCCCAGCCATCGCTACATCCACAGCACAGGACAGGCTCTGGCTGACTGTATAGGGGGCTGCCGTCCTATAGATGTCCACAGCACAGGCCAGTGTCAGGCTCTGGCTGACTGTATAGGGGGCTGCAGTCCTATAGATGTCCACAGCACAGGACAGGCTCTTTGGGCTGACTGATATAGGGGGCTGCCGTCCTATAGATGTCCACAGCACAGGCCAGGGTCAGGCTCTGGCTGACTGTATAGGGGGCTGCAGTCCTATAGATGTCCACAGCACAGGCCAGGCTCTGGCTGATCTAGTATAGGGGGCTGCAGTCCTATAGATGTCCACAGCACAGTCAGGGCCAGGCTCTGGCTGACTGTATAGTGGGCTGCAGTCCTATAGATGTCCATAGCACAGGCCAGGCTCTGGCTGACTGTATAGGGGGCTGCAGTCCTATAGATGTCCATAGCACAGGCCAGGCTCTGGCTAACTGTATAGGGGGCTGCAGTCCTATAGATGTCCATAGCACAGGCCAGGCTCTGGCTGACTGTATAGGGGGCTGCAGTCCTATAGATGTCCATATCACAGGCCAGGCTCTGACTGTATAGTGGGCTGCAGTCCTATAGATGTCCATAGCACAGGCCAGGCTCTGGCTGACTGTATAGGGGGCTGCAGTCCTATAGATGTCCATAGCACAGGCCAGGCTCTGGCTGACTGTATAGGGGGCTGCCGTACTATAGATGTCCACAGCACAGGCCAGGGTCAGGCTTCTGGCAGACTGTATAGGGGGCTGCAGTCCTATAGATGTCCACAGCACAGGTCAGGGACCTAGGCCTCTGTGCCTGACTGTATAGTGGGCTGCAGTCCTATAGATGTCCATAGCACAGGCCAGGCTCTGGCTGAACTGATTATAGCGGGGGGACTGAGCAGTCCTATAGATGTCCATAGCACAGGCCAGGCTCTGGCTGACTGTATAGGGGGCTGCAGTCCTATAGATGTCCATAGCACAGGCCAGGCTGTGGCTGACTGTATAGGGGGCTGCAGTCCTATAGATGTCCACAGCACAGGCCAGGCTCTGACTGATATAGTGGGCTGCAGTCCTATAGATGTCCATAGCACAGGCCAGGCTCTGGCTGACTGATAGGGGGCTGCAGTCCTATAGATGTCCATATCACAGGCCAGGCTCTGACTGTATAGTGGGCTGCAGTCCTATAGATGTCCATAGCACAGGCCAGGCTCTGGCTGACTGTATAGGGGGTGCCTGCAGTCCTATAGATGTCCATAGCACAGGCCATGGCTCTGGCTGGATGTATAGGGGGCTGCCGTTCCTATAGATGTCCACAGCACAGGCCAGGGTCAGGCTCTGGCTGACTGTATAGGGGGCTGCAGTCCTATAGATGTCCACAGCACAGGTCAGGGCCAGGCTCTGGCTGACTGTATAGTGGGCTGCAGTCCTATAGATGTCCATAGCACAGGCCAGGCTCTGGCTGACTGTATAGGGGGCTGCAGTCCTATAGATGTCCATAGCACAGGCCAGGCTCTGGCTGACTGTATAGGGGGCTGCAGTCCTATAGATGTCCATAGCACAGGCCAGGCTGTGGCTGACTGTATAGGGGGCTGCAGTCCTATAGATGTCCACAGCACAGGCCAGGCTCTGACTGTATAGTGGGCTGCAGTCCTATAGATGTCCATAGCACAGGCCAGGCTCTGGCTGACTGTATAGGGGCTGCAGTCCTATAGATGTCCATAGCACAGGCCCGGCTCTGGCTGACTGTATAGGGGGCTGCAGTCCTATAGATGTCCACAGCACAGGACAGGCTCTGGCTGACTGTATAGGGGGCTGCCGTCCTATAGATGTCCACAGCACAGGCCAGGGTCAGGCTCTGGCTGACTGTATAGGGGCTGCAGTCCTATAGATGTCCACAGCACAGGTCAGGGCCAGGCTCTGGCTGACTGTATAGGGGGCTGCAGTCCTATAGATGTCCACAGCACAGGCCAGGCTGTGGCTGACTGTATAGTGGGCTGCAGTCCTATAGATGTCCATAGCACAGGCCAGGCTCTGGCTGACTGTATAGGGGGCTGCAGTCCTATAGATGTCCATAGCACAGGCCAGGCTCTGGCTGACTGTATAGGGGGCTGCAGTCCTATAGATGTCCATATCACAGGTCAGGCTCTGGTTGACTGTATAGTGGGCTGCAGTCCTATAGATGTCCACAGCACAGGTCAGGGCCAGGCTCTGGCTGATGTATAGTGGGCTGCAGTCCTATAGATGTCCATAGCACAGGCCAGGCTCTGGCTGACTGTATAGGGGGCTGCAGTCCTATAGATGTCCATAGCACAGGCCAGGCTCTGGCTGACTGTATAGTGGGCTGCAGTCCTATAGATGTCCATAGCACAGGCCAGGCTCTGGCTGACTGTATAGGGGGCTGCAGTCCTATAGATGTCCACAGCACAGGTCAGGGCCAGGCTCTGGCTGACTGTATAGGGGCTGCAGTCCTATAGATGTCCATAGCACAGGCCAGGCTCTGGCTGACTAGTATAGTGGGCTGCAGTCCTATAGATGTCCATAGCACAGGCCAGGCTCTGGCTGACTGTATAGGGGGCTGCAGTCCTATAGATGTCCACAGCACAGGTCAGGCTCTGGCTGACTGTATAGGGAGCTGCAGTCCTATAGATGTCCAACAGCACGGGTCAGGCTCTGGTCTGACTGTATAGTGGGCTGATGCAGTCCTATAGATGTCCACAGCAGGCAGGCCAGGCTCTGGCTGACTGTATAGTGGGCTGCAGTCCTATAGATGTCCATAGCACAGGTCAGGGCCAGGCTCTGGCTGATTGTATAGTGGGCTGCAGTCCTATAGATGTCCACAGCACAGGTCACAGGCTCTGGCTGACTGTATAGTGGGCTGCAGTCCTATAGATGTCCACAGCACAGGTCAGGCTCTGGCTGATGTATAGTGGGCTGCAGTCCTATAGATGTCCACAGCACAGGCAGGGCCAGGCTCTGGCTGATTGTATAGTGGGCTGCAGTCCTATAGATGTCCACAGCACAGGTCAGGGCCAGGCTCTGGCTGATTGTATAGTGGGCTGCAGTCCTATAGATGTCCACAGCACAGGCCAGGCTCTGGCTGACTGTATAGTGGGCTGCAGTCCTATAGATGTCCACAGCACAGGCCAGGGTCTGGCTGACTGTATAGTAGGCTGCAGTCCTATAGATGTCCACAGCACAGGCCAGGCTCTGGCTGACTGTATAGGAGGCTGCAGTCCTATAGATGTCCATAGCACAGGCCAGGCTCTGGCTGACTGTATAGGGGCTGCAGTCCTATAGATGTCCACAGCACAGGACAGGCTCTGGCTGATTGTATAGTGGGCTGCAGTCCTATAGATGTCCACAGCACAGGTCAGCGCCAGGCTCTGGCTGACTGTATAGGGGGCTGCAGTCCTATAGATGTCCACAGCACAGGTCAGGCCAGGCTCTGGCTGATTGTATAGTGGGCTGCAGTCCTATAGATGTCCACAGCACAGGCCAGGCTCTGGCTGACTGTATAGGGGGCTGCAGTCCTATAGATGTCCACAGCACAGGCCAGGCTCTGGCTGACTGTATAGTGGGCTGCAGTCCTATAGATGTCCACAGCACAGGTCAGGGCCAGGCTCTGGCTGACTGTATAGGGGCTGCAGTCCTATAGATGTCCACAGCACAGGCCAGGCTCTGGCTGACTGTATAGTGGGCTGCAGTCCTATAGATGTCCATAGCACAGGCCAGGCTCTGGCTGACTGTATAGTGGGCTGCAGTCCTATAGATGTCCACAGCACAGGCCAGGCTCTGGCTGACTGTATAGTGGGCTGCAGTCCTATAGATGTCCATAGCACAGGCCAGGCTCTGGCTGACTGTATAGTGGGCTGCAGTCCTATAGGTGTCCACAGCACAGGTCAGGCTCTGGCTGACTGTATAGTGGGCTGCAGTCCTATAGATGTCCACAGCACAGGCCAGGGTCAGGCTCTGGCTGACTGTATAGTGGGCTGCAGTCCTATAGGTGTCCACAGCACAAGCCAGGCTCTGGCTGACTGTATAGTGGGCTGCAGTCCTATAGATGTCCATAGCACAGGTCAGGCTCTGGCTGACTGCATAGTGGGCTGCAGTCCTATAGATGTCCACAGCACAGGTCAGGGCCAGGCTCTGGCTGACTGTATAGTAGGCTGCAGTCCATAGATGTCCACAGCACAGGCCAGGGCCAGGCTCTGGCTGACTGTATAGGGGGCTGCAGTCCTATAGATGTCCACAGCACAAGCCAGGCTCTGGCTGATTGTATAGTGGGCTGCAGTCCTATAGATGTCCATAGCACAGGCCAGGCTCTGGCTGACTGTATAGTTGGCTGCAGTCCTATAGATGTACACAGCACAGGTCAGCGCCAGGCTCTGGCTGACTGTATAGGGGCTGCAGTCCTATAGATGTCCATAGCACAGGTCAGGGTCAGGCTCTGGCTGACTGTATAGTGGGCTGCAGTCCTATAGATGTCCATAGCACAGGCCAGGCTCTGGCTGACTGTATAGTGGGCTGCAGTCCTATAGATGTCCACAGCACAGGTCAGGCCAGGCTCTGGCTGACTGTATAGGGGCTGCGTCCTATAGATGTCCACAGCACAGGCCAGGGCCAGGCTCTGGCTGACTGTATAGTGGGCTGCAGTCCTATAGATGTCCACAGCACAGGCCAGGCTCTGGCTGTCTGTATAGGGGGCTGCCGTCCTATAGATGTCCACAGCACAGGCCAGGCTCTGGCTGACTGTATAGTGGGCTGCAGTCCTATAGATGTCCACAGCACAGGCCAGGCTCTGGCTGCTGTATAGGGGCTGCAGTCCTATAGATGTCCACAGCACAGGTCAGGTCAGGCTCTGGCTGACTGTATAGTGGGCTGCAGTCCTATAGATGTCCACAGCACAGTCAGGCAGGCTCTGGCTGACTGTATAGTGGGCTGCAGTCCTAAGATGTCCATAGCACAGGCCAGGCTCTGGTGACTGTATAGTGGGCTGCAGTCCTATAGTGTCCACAGCACAGGTCAGGCCAGGCTCTGGCTGACTGTATAGGGGCTGCAGTCCTATAGATGTCCATAGCACAGGCCAGGCTCTGGCTGACTGTATAGGGAGCTGCAGTCCTATAGATGTCCACAGCACAGGTCAGGCTCTGGCTGACTGTATAGGGGGCTGCAGTCCTATAGATGTCCACAGCACAGGTCAGGCTCTGGCTGACTGTATAGGGGGCTGCAGTCCTATAGATGTCCACAGCACAGGTCAGGGCCAGGCTCTGGCTGACTGTATAGGGGGCTGCAGTCCTATAGATGTCCACAGCACAGATCAGGCTCTGGCTAACTGTATAGGGGCCTGCAGTCCTATAGATGTCCACAGCACAGGTCAGCGCCAGGCTGTGGCTGACTGTATAGGGGGCTGCAGTCCTATAGATGTCCACAGCACAGGCCAGGCTTTGGCTGTGATCTGAATCCAGTTCTGATACTTTGTGTCTATTTACAAATAGAACATGAAGTATATTGTATCCTTGTTTCTTTTCTGCAGTAAAGGAAATGCAGAGAGCAAATCAGCACTGCACCCCCCTGCAGGAGAGCTGCCTCCCGAGCCCCCCCCCCGATCAGCAGCCTCTCCCACTCCCCCCAGTCCAGCAGCCTCTCACCCCCAGTCTCAGCCTATCATCCTCCCCCTAGTCCTGCAGCCTATCATCCCCCCCCTAGTCCTGCAGCCTATCATCCCCCCCTAGTCCTGCAGCCTAATCACCCCCCCCTAGTCCTGCAGCCTATCACCCCCCCCCCTAGTCCTGCAGCCTATCACCCCCCCCCCTTGTCCTGCAGCCTATCACCCCCCATAGTCCTGCAGCCTATCACCCCCCATAGTCCTGCAGCCTATCACCCCCCTAGTCCTGCAGCCTATCACCCCCCTAGTCCTGCAGCCTATCACCCCCCTAGTCCTGCAGCCTATCATCCCCCTAGTCTCAGCCTATCATCCCAACCCCCCTAGTCCTGCAGCCTATCATCCCCCCCCCTTGTCCTGCAGCCTATCACCCCCATAGTCCTGCAGCCTATCACCCCCCTAGTCCTGCAGCCTATCACCCCCCTAGTCCTGCAGCCTATCATCCCCCTAGTCCTGCAGCCTATCATCCCCCCCCTTGTCCTGCAGCCTATCATCCCCCCCCTTGTCCTGCAGCCTATCACCCCCCTAGTCCTGCAGCCTATCACCCCCCTAGTCCTGCAGCCTAATCCACCCCCTAGTCCTGCAGCCTATCCACCCCCCCAGTCCTGCAGCCTATCCCTCCCTAGTCCTGCAGCCTATCCCCCCCCTAGTCCTGCAGCCTATCCCCCCCTAGTCCTGCAGCCTATCCCCCCCCTTAGTCCTGCAGCCTATCCCCCCCCTAGTCCTGCAGCCTATCCCCCCCCAGTCCTGCAGCCTATCCCTCCCCTAGTCCTGCAGCCTATCATCCCTCCCTAGTCCTGCAGCCTATCATCCCCCCTAGTCCTGCAGCCTATCATCCCCCCTAGTCCTGCAGCCTATCATCCCCCCCTAGTCCTGCAGCCTATCATCCCCCCCCTAGTCCTGCAGCCTATCACCCCACTAGTCCTGCAACCTATAATTACCCCCCCCAGTCCTGCAGCCTATCATCCCCCCCTAGTCCTGCAGCCTATCACCCCACTAGTCCTGTAACCTATAATTACCCCCCCCCCAGTCCTGCAGCCTATCACCCCACTAGTCCTGTAACCTATAATCACCCCCTGCCAGTCCTGCAACCTATAATTCCCCCCCCCCCCCCCCGTCCTGCAGCCTATATCCCCCCCCCCCCCCCGTCCTGCAGCCTATATCCCCCCCCCTAGTCCGGCTGCAGCCTATCAAACCCCCCCCCCAGTCCTGCAGCCTATCACCGCCCCCCCCCAGTCCTGCAGCCTATCACCCCCCTAGTCTTGCAGCCTATCACCCCCCCTAGTCCTGCAGCCTATCACCCCCCCCTAGTCCTGCAGCCTGTCACCCCCCTAGTCCTGCAGCCTGTCAGTCCTGCAGCCTGTCACCCCCCCTAGTCCTGCAGCCTCTCGCCCCCCCAGTCCAGCAGTCTGTCAGCAGCCTCCCTCCCTCTGTCCTGTCTGTGTAGAGCAGCCCCTCCCTGTGTCTCTGCCCTCCCCTGGTCTCTTTCCCAGTAGCTCCCCTCCCCCTGTCCTCTTCCTGCCTCCCCTCCCCTCTGCTCTTTGCAGTCTACTTTGATGACAACTGGAGCTGTGTGCAGGGACTAGAGACCCCCAGACCAGGACCCCCCATGTGCAGAGGGTCGGTGTGAGCTGCAGGAGCCCTGTGCCCAGGGAGCAGGTAAGACACTGAGGGAATGCCCTGTGTGGCCCCACACACCTCCGCCTGGGCTCAGCACCTTTATGTTGTTTTTTGCTCTTTTTGTATGGGGGAGGGGGCCCACACTGGGCTCACAGGGATGATAGAGCTGGGATGGTGGGGGCCGACACTGGGCTCACAGGGATGTAGAGCTGGGATGGTGGGGGCCGACACTGGGCTCACAGGGATGTAGAGCTGGGATGGTGGGGGCCGACACTGGGCTCACAGGGATGTAGAGCTGGGATGGTGGGGGCCGACACTGGGCTCACAGGGATGTAGAGCTGGGATGGTGGGGGCCGACACTGGGCTCACAGGGATGTAGAGCTGGGATGGTGGGGGCCGACACTGGGCTCACAGGGATGTAGAGCTGGGGTGGTGGGGGCCGACACTGGGCTCACAGGGATGTAGAGCTGGGGTGGTGGGGGCCGACACTGGGCTCACAGGGATGTAGAGCTGGGGTGGTGGGGGCCGACACTGGGCTCACAGGGATGTAGAGCTGGGGTGGTGGGGGCCGACACTGGGCTCACAGGGATGGTAGAGCTGGGATGGTGGGGGCCGACACTGGGCTCACAGGGATGGTAGAGCTGGCATGGTGGGGGCCGACACTGGGCTCACAGGGATGGTAGAGCTGGGATGGTGGGGGCCGACACTGGGCTCACAGGGATGGTAGAGCTGGCATGGTGGGGGCCGACACTGGGCTCACAGGGATGCAGAGCTGGGATGGTGGGGGCCGACACTGGGCTCACAGGGATATAGAGCTGGGATGGTGGGGGCCGACACTGGGCTCACAGGGATGGTAGAGCTGGGATGGTAGGGGCCGACACTGGGCTCACAGGGATGTAGAGCTGGGATGGTGGGGGCCGACACTGGGCTCACAGGGATGCAGAGCTGGGATGGTGGGGGCCGACACTGGGCTCACAGGGATATAGAGCTGGGATGGTGGGGGCTTATACTAGCTGGGGTATAGTGGGCGCTCTTGCTGCAGACCTGTGCTTGGCCATTAGGCACATTGCACCTTTGTGTCCCACATGTTGGCATCTGCCCCTGGACCCGGGTGGCATTGGGTATGGGTGACATTTTGGGCATTGTCGCCTGTCACTGTGGTAGCGTCTGTCACTACGCCTCCTCGATCACTTCCTCTAATATACACTGGTGTGTCATCATTCATTTCCTATGCCGCCTACCTTTATTGTATTCTTCTCAGACTCTTCATTGTATACCTTTACTCTTTATAACCTCCCCAAAACACATACAACATAGATACATATACACATTTATATATATACACACACGAATATATACATGCACGCATATACACACACATACATGCATATAATACACGCATATATACATACACGTGTGTGTGTGTGTGTGTGTGTGTGTGTGTGTGTGTGTGTGTATATATATATATATATACACACACACACACACACACGCATATATATGTACGCATATAAATATGTATACACACGCATACATACATACATACATACATACGCACACACACACACACAAGTATATATACATACACATACCATATATATATAAATGTACATACATGCTCACATATACATACATAAACACAAACATATACAAACATTAATATATATGCAAACATATATATACAAACAAACATTTACACACACACACATATACATACAGATATAAACACACACATATATACAAACACCTAAGCACATACACTTAGATTTATGTACATACACACATCACATATATATGCACATATATAAACACATATACCAACATATATGCAGATACACTTCCATTTATGTACGTGCACACATATATATGTACCCACACACACGCACATATACATACATATATAAACACACATTTATGTACATACATACACATATACTGTATATACACACACTGGCACTTACCTCTTGGGCTGCCTTGAAAAACACTGACCCCAACGGCCAGATACAAATCCGTAGCGGTCAGTGTCAAGTAAAATGGATGACTATGGAGCGCAGATCTGTGTTTATCTGTGAAAAAGCGGATCCATTTTGCAGTACTGAGCATGCTCAGAAGCGAGGTACAGCTCCTCCTCCTATCTCTGCTGATGACGGTCCGTGGGCATCATTGGCATCCATTGGCACAGATCAGTGTCTGTCTGTGTGCTCCTGGAAATTCAAGGATCCACACGGATTTGATAATTCTGCAGTATGTGTGGTCGCCGGTCAGAGGAATATAACTTAAAGGGAACCAACCACCCCCAATGACCCCCCCGGACTATTAATATCGGTCCCTACACCCAGCACATACATGTGCTGCAATGATTTTTGCTAAAAAAACTGGTTTTTAAAACTTAAGATAATGCTTTTGAAAGTTTAAAACGAAGGGACGGGTGGGCGTTACTTATCTGTGTCAAAAGCCGGGTTGCAGCTGCCACTCATCCTCCCGTGTCCCGCAGCAGCAGTTATGGCCAGCCCTTTGTACAGCGTCACAGCCCTGTGCACGGGCTCGCATGCCCGTGCACACGTCATCATCTACAGCCGGGTTGGGAGCGCGCGCTCTGACTTCCTGCGCTCGGCTGTGGAAGTCAGAGCGCGCGCTCCCAACCCGGCTGTAGATGATGACGTGTGCACGGGCATGCGAGCCCGTGCACGCGAGCCCGTGCACAGGGCTGTGACGCTGAAAAGGGCTGGCCGTTACTGCTACTACGGGACACGGGGGGATGAGTGGCAGCTGCAACCCGCCTTTTGACACAGATAAGTAACGCCCACCCGTCCCTTCGTTTTAAACTTTCAAAAGCATTATCTTAAGTTTTAAAAACCAGTTTTTTTAGCAAAAATCATTGCAGCACATGTGTGTGCTGTGTGTAGGGACCGATATTAATAGTCCGGGGGGGTCATTGGGGGTGGTTGGTTCCCTTTAATGGCAGTGTTGTGATACAAGGTGTATACAGTGTATCTGGTGAGATCCTTTGGATCTGTCTGTGCAGTAGTTTTATGGTCAGGCTGTAGGTACCGCCATGGGGCCTAAAATAAGTCCTATGCCTATACAGTATACACTTGTTTCTATAGTCCTAGGAGAAGTGAGAATTTGTTTTGACTTCTCGTAGTATCTGGTGTGTATGTGGTGTGACATTGTACAATATCACCTGTGGAGGATCAGTCCAAAATCTTATTGATAGGTTATACTTGATTGATCACCAAGTTGCCAGTGTCAGACTGGGGCGGCGGTGGCCCACCAGCAGGGGCGTAACTACAATAGCTGCAGGGGTTGCAATTGTACCCGGATCTAGGAGTCTAGGGGGCCCCAAAACTCCCTTTGACCTATAGAAAAATACTAATGATATTACAGATTTGCAATACTTCGGGGCCCTGCTTTCACATCCGGGCCCACGAGCTTTAAGTTACGCCACTGTCCACCAGTCTGGTGGCTACTGGTCAACTACATGCAAATATTACATTCACAAATGTACCTATGCTTCTCTATATAATAATATACTGTGTATTTTGTAAAATGATGAGGTGCTTCCTCTACCTCTACCCAGTGGAACAAGTGTATTGTGCCAGCTACTGATTTCGTTGGGAGTAAATGACCTATTACTGCAGAGGCCCACCGGAGGATTTCCCTGTGCTCCTGTCGGCCAGTCTGGTCCCAGTTGTACATTGACGTTATTTGGCCCGATCTGTTCTATATTTCATCTTTGGTTCTGTTTGATGTTGGGTCACATTAAAGCCTTGTAGTATTCACAAACCGAACTCAACACCTCACAGACCTATCTGGGGTCATGAGATCTGCCGCTCGTCTGTGCATCGTGGTCTGTATCTGTGACTCTGGCCTTGGTTTATAGTCGTAAAGCCATGTTCAGTACACTTGACCCACAGTCCACATTTACAACCTGCGCCAAGTCTGGCTCTGCATGGGATTTGTTGATGGATCCATCCAATTTTTGCTCTGATCTATCTGCAATCATAAGCTTCCACGTCAGCGGATCCCATTACTTTTGGGGGGATCTGTCAATATCTATTGTTCATGGTGACCTTCCTACTGGCCATGACAGCTTTATACATGTCCGAAACCTTGTTGTGCCAATAGATAAGATGCTGCCAGAGGTTTCTCCTGCTGTTTGTCACCTTGGCAGAGAGAGGTTAGTGCATGTTTATGGGATGGTTGGAGACAAATCATTTCCAAGGCACCAGAGAGATGATTCAATGCCGAATCACCCAAAATGCATCATAAAAGCGACGTTCCAGCCAACAAGCAGCCATAATGGCAGACGAAGGTGGTCAGGACTGATGGAGTTATCTCCCATGGTACGGGCAAGGTAAAAGTGTAAAGGTGCTGTCACACGCGGCAATTTGCTGGTTGCAGTGAAATCATGGACACATTGTTACATTTGTACATGGCAATAAAATAGAACAATGTGTCCATGATTTCACTGCAACCAGCAAATTGCCAGTGAAATTCCTAGCAATATTGCCGCGTGTGACGGTACCTTTACAGGACTTCAAAAAAATTTTGGCCGGAGTTGGAGCAAATTAATTCACCCGACCCTGTCAACCAGCAACAACGGTGGTCTGTGGGGATGGGAGTGGGAGAAGTGCCTGCTGATGGCGTCCGCGGCTCTTTACCTGATGGCATCCGCGGCTCTTTACCTGATGGCTTCCGCGGCTCTTTACCTGATGGCTTCCGCCGCTCTTTACCTGATGGCTTCCGCGGCTCTTTACCTGATGGCTTCCGCGGCTCTTTACCTGATGACACCCGCAAGTCTTGTGTTGATTAATCGGTCTGAGTCAATGTCATTGTTGCTGCATGATTCACGTGTGATTTCAGACCAAAGCGACTAATGAAAATAAAGACCAATGGTTGCCATCGGATAAGAGCAAATATCCTGCAAATATCCAGTGACCACAGATCATTGTGATGGCCGATGGCCGGGGGTGGGGTGTCAGCCAACTCACAACAACTCTAATTTTGCCACATTTGCATTTTTATATAGTGAGACACTGATTTTTTGCTGGAGTGAAGATGGATTCCCTAGGCCTCATCACTATTGAATAGAGATGAGTGAACCTGTTTGGTTTTGGAGTTCAGGCGCTCTATGTTTCCAGAGCACTGGAGCGAGCACCGCTGTGGTGGGGTACGGTTGGTGCTCATCTCTACTCTTGGATGAGAGCAGAATTTGGCGCTGCGCTTTTGTCCATGTGTTTTAGGGTCCCAGGGGGTCTCAGAACTTGGACTCCCACCCAAAATGGACCTGATGCCGTTGGGTTGGGTAGGGATGAGCGCTCCATGGCGCCTCCAGTATAGTAGTCTACGAAAGGTTAGAGGTTGATTAGACCCAAATTATTCCGCACCCCAAGTCCTGCAGTCGCCTCCTCTCCTGTCCTGTCCGTCCAAGCTGTTATGAACCGTTAATAAGTTTTTTGCTTTATTTTTACTCTCAGCGAACTGTCCGATGTTTGCCCCCCATTGACCCCCGCTCTCTTCCGGTTTGGCGGCTCACAAAGCTCTATAGTCCCACCGGAGCGAGAGCTGACCCAGCTGGTTTACACAACAGTTGGGGAAATCTACTATTAACCCCTTTGTATACCGGCCGGGAACATATATTTCCCATTAAATAACGTCTCATTATTGTCTTACTCCCGGCGGATCATTAGTGTGGTGATGTCATGATGGGACTTGCCGGGTTATAAAGTTATTTTTACTCCCCGTCTGTCCCGTCCGCCCTTCACGCGGGGGGCTGAGGTGCTCAGTTTTTCCAGTGATCTGGGCACGCTTACATGTATTCTCATAAAATGATATGATGCAACGTTTCCTTCCCCCTTTAGTAGGCCTGAATTTTATTTTTTAATTTTTGTTTGCAAGTTTTATTCCATCTAAATATTGTAAAATGTAACTATTTACAAACTTTGGCCAAATATTGTGCGACTTGTTCCCTAGCATTTTATTTTGGAGGGGGTGACAGGACAACGGTCACCGTTTCGCCCTAAGTAGCGATTCCAGGGGTTTCCAGGACCCGTCGAAGCGCTACTTAGCCCGAAACGGTGACCGTTGTCCTGTCACCCCCCTCCCTGCACCTTAACCCCTCGGATCTACAATAAAGTAGCCTCAGCTGCAAACATGCTGGTGTGAGTGCCGCTTTCTGCCTACTCATTACATTCATGTCTATAAGAAGGCATCAGCCTGCAATACATGCAAACATCATTGGTGTTCACAGCACAGGGTCCCTCCATTGGCCTGATGGAGTCGAAAAAAAGGTGCAGGGGCAGATATACAGCTGCACAGGGGCCCAGATGATAACATGGCCTACATCTCGCCCAAACAGCATGTGGCTTCTGTCCAAGGGCCCAAATACTGCTCTTGCTCAAGGGCTCTTCTCTGTCTATGTCCCCAATCAAGCAGAAATGCTCCCGTACAATATACACTGTAAATATTGTCAAAATGGGGCTGTTAAAGGGGCCATCAAAATCTCTCCCCCCCCCCCCCTCCGTCGCTCTCTCCCCCCTCCGTCTCTCTCTCCCCCCCTCCGTCTCTCTCTCCCCCCCCTCCGTCGCTCTCTCCCCCCCTCCTCCGCTCTCCTCCTCCCCCTCCGTCGCTCTCTCCCCCCCCTCCGTCGCTCTCTCCCCCCCCTCCGTCGCTCTCTCCCCCCCTCCGTCGCTCTCTCCCCCCTCCGTCGCTCTCTCTCCCCCCTCCGTCGCTCTCTCCCCCCCTCCGTCCTCTCCCTCCGTCGCTCTCTCCCCCCCTCCGTCGCTCTCTCCCCCCCCTCCGTCGCTCTCTCCCCCCCCTCCGTCGCTCTCTCCCCCCCTCCGTCGCTCTCTCCTCCCCCCTCCCCCCCCTCCTCGCTCTCCCCCCCTCTCCTCCCCCCTCCGTCGCTCTCCCCCCCCCCCCTCCGTCGCTTCTCCCCTCCTCCTCCCCCTCCCCGTCGCTCTCTCTCCCCCCCTCCGTCGCTCTCTCCCCCCCCTCCGTCGCTCTCCTCCCCCCCCTCCGTCGCTTCCTCTCTCCCCCCCCCTCCGTCGCTCTCCTCCCCCTTTCTCCCCCCTCCGTCGCTCTCTCCTCCCCTCTCTCCCCCCTCCTCGCTCTCTCCCCCCCTCCGTCGCTCCTCTCCCCCCCTCCGTCGCTCTCTCTCCCCCCTCCGTCGCTCTCTCCCCCCCTCCGTCGCTCTCTCCCCCCCCCCTCCGTCGCTCTCTCCCCCCCCCTCCGTCCGTCTCTCTCCCCCCCCTCCGTCGCTCTCCTCCCCCCCCCCTCCGTCGCTCTCTCCCCCCCCCTCCGTCGCTCTCTCCCCCCCCCTCCGTCGCTCTCTCTCTCCCCCCCCCTCCGTCGCTCTCTCCCCCCCCCTCCGTCGCTCTCTCCCCCCCCTCCGTCGCTCTCTCCCCCCCCTCCGTCGCCTCTCCCCCTCTCTCCCCCCCCTCCGTCGCTCTCTCCCCCCTCTCTCTCCCCCCCCTCCGTCGCTCTCTCCCCCTTTCTCCCCCCTCCGTCGCTCTCTCCTCCCCTCTCTCCCCCCCTCCGTCGCTCTCTCCCCCCCCTCCCGCCCGCCTCTCTCCCCCCCCCCTCTGTCGCTCTCTCCCCCCCTCCGTCGCTCTCTCTCCCCCCCTCCGTCGCTCTCTCCCCCCCCTCCGTCGCTCTCTCCCCCCCTCCGTCGCTCTCTCCCCCCCTCCGTCGCTCTCCTCCTCCCCCCCCTCCGTCGCCTCCTCCCCCCTTCTCTCCCCCTCTCCCCCCTTCTCTCCCCCTCTCCCCCCTTCTCTCCCCCTCTCCCGTCCTCTCTCTCCGCCTCCGTCGCTCTCCTCCGTCGCTCTCCTCCGTCGCTCTCTCCGTCGCTCTCTCCCCCCCTCCCCTCCCATCGCTCTCGCTCCCCCCTCTCTTTCTATCTCTTAGGCTGCTTTCACATCAGCGGTTTTGCGAGATTACCGCATAACGGCTGCACTTGCGGCAAGCCCCATACAGTGTATATGCGGGCTCGCGGCAGGTGCTGCAAGTGCGGTATCGGCACGTGCGGCCGTGAAAAAAAACGCGGTCAGCCGCGGTTTTTTCGCTGCCGCACTTGCCACAAGTGCCAATACCGTACCTACTGCAAGCCCATACATTGTATGGGGCTTGCCGCAAGTGTGCCGCAAGTGCAGCCATTATGCGGTAATCGCGGCAGTTGCGGTTTCTTCACCGCAACGTGAAGATGGTTAAGATTGCTAAGTGCTTGTAGAATCAATTTACTTCTTATTAAAAATCCTCCCCGCTCTCCAGATCTGAGGGATTTTTAATTCTGTAGTTTTCCAGCTCTCAGCCAGTTTCAGAATTGCCAATTAAAGGGAATCCATCAGCAGGTTTTTGCTGTGTAATCTGAAGACCACATGCTGTAGGGGTTAACACTCAGATTTCAGTGATGCCTCTCTTATCACACTGTGACAATGTTTACCTGCAGTGTTTGTTTTAGCTTCAGGAGATTATCATTGTCAGACTAGGTCAGCTAGTCTGCACACTCCCTTCTGTGATTAGCAACTCACTGTCCATACACATTGTACATACAGAACCTGGTATGGGTAGGGGCAGCTTTCTCAGCTCAGATGAGGTAGCAAAACTCTGCAGATAGATTCCCCTTAACTAAGCAGTTCACAGGGTTAATAATCTGCTCGTGGCCCTGTTGGATCACTTGATCCGACAGCATCAATGGTCTTGTGCTTTTTATTATATAGCAGAGGCAAAGTTACCCCTGCCAGCAGCATGAGAGGGGTCATTTTCGGACCAGTGCGACTGTGCTCTAATTGGAACTAGTTTATCTTCAGGAGCCCCCAGCACCCCTTTGAGTTTCACTTTTCACCCATTCCTTAGGCTGAAATCCACGGTAACATCTGCAGCAAAAATTGGCACAAGGGTTTTGCCACAAACAATTGTACATTTTAATGAATAGATATTAGAATAAAAATAAGTTCCACAATTGGATGTTAAAAAGAAATGTTCCTGTCCTGAGATATTCTTATATATGTGCCCCTGTGTAATAGATTAGTCTGACCATGCAGGAACAGGTGGGATATACCACAGCTCCTGGGCCAGAGAGGAAGTAAGAGAGTATACAGACATTACAGCTGAGGATCACAGAATATAAGAGTATACAGACATTACAGCCGGGGATCACAGAATATAAGAGTATACAGACATTACAGCTGAGGATGACAGAATATAAGAGTATACAGACATTACAGCCAGGGATCACAGAATATAAGAGTATACAGACATTGTCTGTATACTCTTATGTTCTGTGATCCCGGGCTGTAATGTCTGTATACTCTTATATTCTGTGATCCCTGGCTGTAATGTCTGTATACTCTTATATTCTGTCATCCTCAGCTGTAATGTCTGTATACTCTTATATTCTGTGATCCCTGGCTGTAATGTCTGTATACTCTTATATTCTGTGATCCCAGGCTGTAATGTCTGTATACTCTTATATTCTGTCATCCTCAGCTGTAATGTCTGTATACTCTTATATTCTGTCATCCCCAGCTGTAATGTCTGTATACTCTTATATTCTGTGATCCCGGCTGTAATGTCTGTATACTCTTATATTCTGTGATCCCCCGGCTGTAATGTCTGTATACTCTTATATTCTGTGATCCCTGGCTGTAATGTCTGTATACTCTTATATTCTGTGGTCCTGTGCTGTAATGTCTGTATACTCTTATATTCTGTGATCCCCGGCTGTAATGTCTGTATACTCTTATATTCTGTGATCCCTGGCTGTAATGTCTGTATACTCTTATATTCTGTGATCCCCCTGGCTGTAATGTCTGTATACTCTTATATTCTGTGATCCCCGGCTGTAATGTCTGTATACTCTTATATTCTGTGATCCCTGGCTGTAATGTCTGTATATTCTTATATTCTGTGATCTCCGGCTGTAATGTCTGTATACTCTTATATTCTGTGATCCCCCTGGCTGTAATGTCTGTATACTCTTATATTCTGTGATCCCCGGCTGTAATGTCTGTATACTCTTATATCCTGTGATCCCTGGCTGTAATGTCTGTATACTCTTATATTCTGTGATGATCCCCCTGGCTGTAATGTCTGTGAGAGATCACTGCAGATTATTAATCCTGACTGATGGTCACCTTCCATACAGAAAATTCAGGAAGACTTGTTAAAGGGACTCTCCGCCCCAACACTGAAAAGTGAGTATAGATTTGACACCTGAGCAGAAGGGTGAGGATAGATGAGAAATGTAGTCACTTTTCTGTACCGAAGTGGAAGTTGGCTTTAAAATATGCACTATCGACTCTGCGCATGCGCAATGCGCTTATTGAAGCCGGGCCGATCACGTGACCAGGCCCATAATGCACTGGGGCTGATCACGTAATCGGCCCCATAATGCACCGCGCCGGATGTGACACAGCGGCCGGTGCATGATAGGCGTCCAGAGGGCGGGAGATTCCAAATAGAGGGGCGGAGATGAAGAAAAATAATGTCGCCCAGCGGGGCGTGCGCAGCCGGATCGAGGACTGCTGCAAGGAGCCTGGCGCCGCCTTTTCAGTCCTCAGCCTCAGGGACTGCTGTAAGTTAGAAGTTATTTTTCTGCTGTTTTATAGGGCCCCTTTAGCTCAGATAGGGATACATAGGGAGCAGCTAGGAAGGTGTAGGGACAGGTAGTGATAGTGGTAGGGCCTTAATTCTAGGTGACAGGTTCCCTATAATGCAGCCTCATAGTCTCCCATATAGTATAATGCAGCCTCATAGTCTCCCATATAGTATAATGCAGCCTCATAGCCTCTCCATATAGTGCAGCCTCAATACACTCCATATAGTATGATACAGCCTCAAAACTCTCCATATAGTGTGGCCTTTAAACTTTCCATATAGTGCAACCTCATATCTCTCCGTCTAGTGCAGTATTATGTGCAGCCTCATATCTCTAAATATAGTGCAGTATTATATATGCAGCCTTATATATGAACCCCTTTCCCCCATAATCCTCTGGCCATACTGCACTCACTTATCAAAAAAAATATCTGTACTTACCTGTCCTGGTCCCCTCGCTGCTCCGGCTTCTCCTGAGGATTCAAGCCTCAGGAGAAGGAGGAAGAGGTGTCGCCAGCCTGCGTTCCACTATGCACTCAAGCAGGAAGTGGGAGGAGGGGGCACAGTGGAGCGCAAGCCATGAAGCCGGCAGGTCAGAGGAGGGGAGGGGCGGGAGCAGCAGCAGGAAGTAGGAGGCTTCCCTCCCCTCCTCTCCCTGACACACGGGTGCTATCTGCCGCGCTGTCACATGGATTTGTGTCCTAGGGGATGCGCATCCATGTGAAGCGGGCGTCTTGCGCTGCGATCGACAGACGCAGGGGGCAGCTGGCTGCGCGGGCCCCTTATAGGTTTGGGCCCTGTTGCACCTGCAACCCCTGCGACCACTCGTTACACCACGCACTTATATGCAGGTTATCACATATCTTCTGATAGGTGTGAAAGGGAATCTTGTCACCAGAATTTTACCACCTAATCTACGAGCAGCATGATTTAGGGCCAGAGATCCTGATTCCAGTGAAGTGTCACTTACTTGGCTGCTCAGTGTAGTTTTGATATAATCACTGTTTAATCAGCAGGAGATTATCATTGGAGGACTCCTTGGCCTGCTGCAAGGTAGTCCAGCGTATTCCTGAGCTTTATATAACTCCGCCCCCACCATTGATTGCAGTATTCTAGAAGTTGCCAATCAGAGGTGTGAGCGGAGTTATAGAACTCCATGTTCCAATAACTACTAAATCTGAAGCAGAGGAAACAGTGATTTTATCAAAATGACAGCAAGCAGCTCAGTAAGTGACACATCACTGGAATCAGGGTCTCTGGCTCTACATTATGCTGCTCTCAATGAAGTAAACATGGATAAATAATACATATAGAATATGTAGAGGAACTATTAACTCTAATGGCCACTTTACATGCGGCAACAGGAAGATAGAAACCGGCAGGTGTCGGAGACAATTGTACCTTTTACCTTCAAAACACCTTGCAGATACCTGAATTACACTCAGCCACTTCAAGGTGTTTTGAAGGTAAAAGGTACAATTGTCTCCGACACCTGCCGGTTTCTATCTTCCTGTTGCCGCGTGTAAAGTGGCCATTAGGGATCTCCATGATAACATAAATCCTCAGTGGCGGGCATGTAATTTTTTCAACCTGTGCAGCCACACAGTGGCCTAATATGTGGGGGGCAGGGTCGTAACTACAACAGGTGCAGGGGTTGCAATCGTACCTGGGCCCAGGAGCCTAGGGGGCCCCAAAAGTCCCTTTGGTCTATAGAAAAAGACTAATGCTATTAGAGATTTGCAATAATTGAGGGCCCCATTCAAGCTTTTGCACCAGGACCCATGAACCTCAAGTTACGCCACTGGTGGGGGGGCTCATTTCCACCTCCAAAGCAGGTTGAATTGTGCATTTTGATGGACCAAAAAGGGCCCCATGTACTGTTCTTGCACAATAAACGTTTAATAACCCACTAAAATACAGTACAAAAAAGTATAAGTGGTATGGTAAGGTATACTGACAAGGGAATAGTTGCCAATAAGGCTTTACATGTATTGAGCGGGAAGCAGGAAGCTTTATAGCATAGCAGCGGGAGTCTATATAAATGTAGACCAAGTCCCAATAACCAGTCTAATGTAATGTATAATGTAAGAGACCTGTGTAAGTGTAGCTCTCAACTGTAACCCTCATAGTGCTTACCCATAGCTCCAAGTGCCCTGGTGCTGAACCCACGGCCCCAACGCGCGTTTCGCATCGGCTTCTTCAGGGGGCGGTGCTGATCTCAGATGGGATGGCAAAAAACTAGCGACAGATTCCCTTTAACCCTTCCATGTTGAGAATAACCCTTTGTGAGCTTGTTTACAGAATCACCCCTCTTGTTTAATTGCCCTAGTCTTAATTGCATCACCCTTGTTAAAACTTGCATGTGTGAGGTTCGACGAGCATTTCTATACCAGAATATGTAGTTTGCGCTAAAATTGATGTGACCTCTTGTGTCTAGGTTAGAAGTAATATTTTGCATGGTACAGCCGCTAGCTGCTGGGTCCATGATGAGAGTAGTGGTTTTCTACAGATCTGCTGATTAGAGACCTCTGCGGTACAGGCATCCTCCCCTACGGGGGTGTCGGTGGGCTGCCATACTCACTCTACATAGACTCCTTCTTTCCTCTTTGAACCATTTCAAATTTGTCATATTTTCCATGTACAAAGCTTAATGCTGAGGGAGCGTCCTGTCCTACAAGAGGAGCTTTGCACGTGAAGACGTTTACAAGGAGTTTCTTGGTAATGTAATAAAGAAAGGCCCTTTTGTGAATGGGGAGCCAGAATATCTGCAATTCAAGATGAATGTGGCATGTTATCTGCACCCCATGGAAGTCTATGGCACTTGCCACCATTGAAGGAATAAGTTGCATAAAGTTGCATAGACTTCTATAGGGATTACAGCACTGATTAGTGGGTGTATTTGCTTTTCATGGAGGTCCTTTCATAAAGCGTTGGTGTTCCGTCGTCTTGCATACCCCATCACCTGTGCTTGGTCACGCTGCGATCTCTCGGGTTTGACGTTTGACTCCACCTCGCCTCCTTTTGTTGTGAAATGGTTCCACCAACCTGACTCGTAATAATTTGCAGTTCCGCGACATGTAAGGCCTTGTCTACTAGGAACAATCTTCTAAGTTAAAGGAACTCCAGGCTGACACATTTTACCAGCACTGATACATTGTAACAAACTCTCAGGATTGTCCAGACTGGATACAACTGAATAAATCAGGATGGGGTTTTTAGCTCTTTAGATTCACTTTTGGAAAGTAGTGATGTGAACGGAGAGAGCACGAAGTATTCAGCTTCCACCTGCAATATTGGGTCGGTTCTCCATGGTGCCACCAAATCAGCTCTGACCCAGTGACCTCTGAAGCATCCTGTGATGTCTGGCACCAATTGGCAGAAGATTCATATATATATTCAGATTTAATAGATCAGACTTGTTTTACCGGGACATTTCTGATTGAGAACTGAGAATTTTAAGACAAATCATCACCTCCATCTTTTGTCAAGTGAACTCCTCCATTTCTGACCGACCATAATCTGCTGATTGAGGCATGGACAATAAGAATCCCACTGCCATGAAAGGTTACTGGGTTGGTACAATATTAGGGAGGTGTCGCATCAACATTCTGGCTGGACCCAAGGTTTCCAGCAGAACATTGACCCATTATACGACCTCTACCGGTTTGTCTTCTTCCTATGGTTCATTCTGCAGCTACATTTCACTCAGAAAGCACACCACAAGACCTGCCGTACACTGGGAACAGACCACCAGGGGAGTAACTACAATAGGTGCAGGGGTTGCGATCGCACCCGGGCCCTGCAGCATAGGGGGCCCCAAAAGTTCCTTTTGGCCTATAGAAAAAGACTTATACTATTAAAGATTTGCAATAATTGGGGACCCCATTGGAGTTTTTGCATCGGGGCCCCTGGGCCTGAAGTTATGCCACTGCATACACTGGCATACACTGGGAACGCCCCACAACACCTGTCGTATACCAGAAACACTCCACAAGACCTGCTGTATATTGGGAACACACCAAAAGACCTGCCGTATACCGATAACACCCCACAAGACCTGCCATATACTGGGAATACCCCACAAGACTTGCCGTATACTGGGAACAGGCCACAATACCTACCGTACACTGGGAATACACGACAAGACCTGCCATATACTAGGAACATCCCACAAGACCTGCTGGATATCAGGAACACCCCACAAGACTTGCCGTATACTGGGAATACACCACAAGACCTGCCATATGCTAGGAACACCCCACAACACCTGCCGTATACTGGAAACACTCCACAAGACCTGCTGTATACAGGGAACACCCACAAGACTTGCCGTATACCGAAAACATCCACAAGACTTGCCGTATACTGGGAACACACCACAAGACCTGCTGTATACATGGAATATTCCACGAGACCTGCTGTATATCAGCAATACCCCACAACACCTGACGTATACCGGAAACACTCCACAAGACCTGCTGTATACAGGAACACACAACAAGACCTGCGATATACCAGGAACATCCCATGAGACCTGCCGTATACCAGAAACACTCCACAAAACCTGCTGTATACAGGAACACCCCATAAGACGTGCTATATACCAGGAACACCCCATGAGACCTGCCATATACTTGGCATATCCTAACAAGGCCTGCCGTATACTAGCAACATTTCTGCCATTTTGGAGCTGATCTGACCCAGTCGTCTAGACATTTGCCCATGTCCGTGTCAATTACATCCCAAATATGTCATACATGTGTCCGGTTGGGATAACCCTTTTAATAATAAAGTGTGACCTTCTTTTATTGGTGGCAGTGACTGTGCTTCACTATATGCAGCAGTAAGACAATGGCTGTGTGCAGGGTAAAGCCCTTGTTTGGCCTTGGCCACCTCCTGATATTGTTCCAGGTCTTGGCTTCCTGGTAATTATTCTGGCTGCACATTACTCCCTCGCTAGGCCTCACTATGTGTCTGCAGACTTGTCAATAAAGATTCTGTATCATCTGAGGTGGCCACGATCTGCCATGGCGAGTCTCAAATTACCGTAGGCTCCTTGCCAGTGGCATAACGTGAAGCTCATGGGCCCCAATGCGAAGGCTCCAACAGAGCCCCCAATTAGTGCAAATTTTTATTAGTAATAATCTTTGTCTATTGGCCTAAGGGATTTTTGGGGTCCCTGGGTTCCATGGCCCGGGTGTGATTGCACTTATTGTAGTTACACCCCTGCTCTTTACCCAAAAGATATAGGCCTCATTCCTCAAAGCTATGTAAACAGTAGAACATTGCCCACAGCAACCAATCAGAGCTCAGCTTTCAATTTTTAAACATCTGCGGGGAAATTAAAGCTGCGCTCTGATTGGTTGCTAATGGCAACAGCCACTTTTACTGTGACAAAGCTTTGAGGCCTAGTCATTCTTTAGGCCTTTGCTCTGCTGCCGCCATTTTTTTTTTTCATATAATTTGAACCATAACTAGTGAATAAACTTGTTTTAGCCGCTTATTAGTTTACAAATGATGTTTTTACATTACGGTGCTCATTTTTGCGGTGTGTGTGTATGTGTGTATATGTATATGTGTGTGTATATGTGTATATGTATATATATATATAAAATATACGGTACATATATATATATATATAAATATAAAATGCACATGACGTATTTCAGAGGTTTTCCAAGGTAAAGCCACTTCAGGAACAAGCCGGCAGTCTTTGTCCTGGCTTCGTTGGCGATTTTGCAGACTCTTTTTGCGCCACTGGTGCCTTTTTCCTATACTTTCCACTATAAAGAACCATCAGCTTCCAATCAAAACCACTCTAAAGAATAGACTAGTTACTTTCCAAACCCTGAGGTGATTAAAAGTGATATAAGACAGAACATGTGAACAGTAATGTCGTTTTTACATTGCTGCGCATTGCATTCATTATTTGCAGCAGTTTTACATTGCTGTTTCAGGCCTGCACGTGGCATTAAAGTTTTTCTTTTCCTGAAGAGGCTGTGAAGAGTTTTATGTTCCTGATGCATTTTGTTTTTTTCTTTGCAGCTTCTTGATCAATCCACATGCTGCATAAATAAATCTGACCTAAAATACCATACCCCCTTCCTTGCAGTTTCCACCCTTTTGTAATGCAGGTAATTGTCGCTTTTGCCCCAGAGTATTTGCAGATTTTTCTTTTCCCACTCGATACAGATTAAATATTTGTCGAGGTGTCAAAACAATGTAAAGTCAATACTGGTATAAATGACATCCGCAATAACAATACTTCCATTAACTCTGCAGCCGCTGTCTCTGTCATTGGATTTCAGTACAAACTGTTATCAATCTAGCGACTCCCCCTTCCCCCCCCATACTGCCAGTCTCAGGCTGGTTTCACACTACCGATTGTTAGAATCCAGGTAAAACCCGTATGCCCCCCAGATTGCCCCACAATTGAAAGACATGATGCAAATGGATGCACTTGCATCGGAATTATCACTGATCACAGGTGTACACAGCAAGGGATGGGGGGGGCTGCCCCCCCTCAAAGAAAAAAACACTGTATTTTTCGGTGGGCGCCGCCATGTTCTTTATGGACAACTGCATTCATTCACTGTGCAGCAGGTCAGTGTTGAGACTTCTACAAAATGACCGCACATCTCCATTTGGCCGTGTCCATTTTGTTGAAGTCTCAACCTCTACCGGTCGGCTGCACAGTTAGTGGATGCAGCCAACCACAAAGAACATGGCAGCGCCCACCACTCGCTGCCGCCGCTACTTCCCGGCAGCTCCAGTCCTGCAGATGTGCCCTCACGCTCACGAGACCTGCCTCAGGCACCCCAGCTCCATGGCCCCGCTCCCCCTCGGTAAGACATGGGGGGGTGTCTCAGTCTCTGGTGGGTTCTCTCTCGGAGTTATAAGGAGTACCGTAGTTCTCTTCTGAGGCGAGCGGGTCGTCGCTCTGCCCCCTAGGCTCTCAACCCTTTCCGCAGCACAGAGCTCCAGTACTGACGGCCTTGAGTGTTTATTTGTGTCCCGGGCACTTCTCCATAGTTCGGCCACTTTCCACAAGATGTGTCGGGTGTTCGGCCACAGCTCCCGTTAGGAGTCAGTCCTCTGAGTTTACGTCTTGGGCATGAAGTATCAGCACCGTTTTCAGGGCCTGGTCCCTGTGTCATCCACCAGCCCCTCTGTCTCATCAGATTCTGGTGTACGGGGGATCGCTGTCTCTTCCGCACCCCTAGGGCTCTTCTCTTTCTCTGCTGGTCAGTCTTTCCCTCCTTTGGTTGAGCGTTGTGGCAATGCTTCATCCCATGGGAGTCGGCACCACACCGCCTCTACGCTCCCGACTCCCACTCCTCGTCCGTTGATGTTACTCCTCCGGTCTCCTCCTCTGACTCTACTGCCTTGTCCCCCTTTTTCTGGCTTGGGATCTCCCTCAGGGTCCACCCACGTCCCAGGGGACTGTCACTGCATATGTGTGTGTGTATTTTGGGCTCAATTGCACCACCTGGAGAACAGGGGCACTACACTGCATAATCGTGGGAATGCAGTACTTCTGGTGGCGGCTCACCCGGTGGGGCACCACATCAATACTATCAGTGATTTTGCTGCTTTTTTCACCCTTAAAAGCAATGAGCATTTTTTCCTTCATTTGTGCTTCTTTTTTGGTGAATGTGAAACTAACTGTAGGCAAATGATGCCGCAAAACCTGTTTTTTTTTTTTTTTGTTTTTTTTTTTTTTGTTATTAGAAGCAACTGCAGGTTTTGCTGTAGGAAAAAATAGCAGCAAAAAAGCAACATTTCAATATACCCTAGAGCCCTGTGCATAGAGTGCGTTTTTCTCTCATTTTGGATGTGGTTTTTAGTGTAGTTTTGTCCCAAAATTGCATGCAAATTCTTATGCCTGCAAAGTCAAGTTTTGTGCATACTACTTATTCCCCTGCAGAAATAATCCTGCACCATGTCAATTCTTGCAGTTTTTTTGCACCCCAAATACAATGAAAAAAACTGGTGCAGATTTGGTGCAGAATTTTCTTTTTTTTTTCCAATTCTTTATTTAAATTTTTTGAAGACAACAAAACATGGTACAGTACAATATATTACCGAACGTGTTACATATATCTGTTGGTACCTATGTCTTCCTTATATAGCACTTTGACAAAATAAACATGTTCTAGAACTTAAACAAATGGTTTCTCTGTTTTTATACATAAATGTTCAGACGGTACAGTATTTGTATTTCTTACTAGAAAGTTAGACGGTTTCCAAATCGTAGAGTTGTATGATAGTAAAATTTTAACGTTGTGGGTTTGTAGAATTGTAGAATTGTAGAACTCCCATGGCAAGCGACCGGCGGTTTGTTATCCTCGCCTCCGAGGATCCTCCCATAAATCCTCAGGTAGCGTGTAGATGTTAGAGCAAGTGTGGGGGGGGGGGGGGGGGGGGATGGTGGGGACCGCCGCGGCTCTCCATCTAGTTACTCATTTCTCCCTTCCCTATTCTATCATTCCATGGCTGCCATGTCTTAAGAAAGGAGTCATGGGAACACATTTCCCAGCTAGAGAGTTCTTCCAGTCTATGTAATTCTAAGACTTTGGTTAGCCATTCTTTCACTGTGGGTGCGTGTTGTTGTTTCCATTTCTGGGCAATTAAATGTTTTGCAGCTCCTATCATCACTGGGGCTAGCCCATGTTTTTTGGGTTTATATTTATCTGATGGGAGCGATAAGAGAGCCTCAACTGCAGTTAGATCAGAGTCTATCAGATTCATGGATTTTAATATTGCATTTACTCCTGTCCAGAACTCGTCTAGCTTCTGGCATGTCCAGAATATATGGGTCAGATTGCCCCTCGATATCCCGCATCTCCAGCAATTCGGGGACTCTGTTAACCCCAAATGAAACAATCTCTCAGGAGTGTAATACCATCTCGAGAAAAGTTTGTAGGACATTTCCTGTAGTAGTACACATCTGGAGAATCCATGTGAATTCTGGCAGAGTTTTATTTTATCATCTCTAGAGAGCGTGACACCGAGTTCGATCTCCCATGAATGTACGGAGAGTGGAAAATCAGTTAGTGTGTTGTCGAGTAGATTATTATAGATCTTGGAAATAATTTTAGGGATTGGTGGTTTCACATTTACCTGGTGCAGAATTTTCTGCATCCAATTGCTCAATTTGCACACGTAGCCTGACGTGTGACCACATTATCCTTGTGGTCTTGCTTTATGGCTGCTGTAAAATACTTGTTTGCATATAGTTTTTTATTTTTAATTTTATGATGATTTTTGTGTAAACATAATATTTACCCAGCTCAATTTTAGATATCGATTGCGGATATTGTGCCACCATATCGCCTGCGTTATAGAAAATGAAGATGATGACAACGTCTCCGGAAGAAGGGTGGAGGGGTAATAGATGGAGGGAAGTGACTGCAGATAAGAACTGTCACTTTCTGGGTTCTTGTAGCCTGTCATTTTAGATAGGGCTCCATCACAGCATGTGTCCTACCAGTATATTTACTACTACAAGAACCATTCACAGCCATAAAGGAAGCAATTCTGATAAGAGAAGTAAATTACGGAATTGTCATGTGTGGTTCCTTATTACTCTGGGAAAGTTCGTGCCCTTTGCCCGTTAACCAGGTACAGTACTAGTTTAGACTTTTCTTTAAGTTACCAATAGTTTCCCCCAAGGATACAATAAAATGTCGGCATCTCAGAATGGGTGACCCACCATTGGTATCCTTACCAAAGGGGACAGTGCCATTGACATCTGCAGGTTGTTAAATGGCTTTGGATGTGCAGCCGTAGAATGCATAGAATAGTAGTGTTACGGGACCTCCTGGGTCATCTGGTCCAGCCCAATGCTCAAAGCAGGATTCACTAAATCATTCTAGACAGATGTTTGTCCAAACCTCTGTGTGAAGACTTCCATCGAAAGGGAACTCACCCCTCTCATAGCCGCCTGTACCACTCGCTGATCACCCTCACTTTCAAAAAGTTATTCTAATATCTAATCTGTGTTTCCTCCCATTTAGTTTCATCATGTTGCTTCTAGTCTTTCCTTTTACAAATATTAATACAGCTGATCTCTCTACAGTGTGACAGCCCTAGAATAAAGCTGATCCTTCTACAGTGTGACAGCCCTAGAATAAAGCTGATCCTTCCACAATGTGACAACCCTAGAATAAAGTTGATCCTTCTACAATGTGACAGCACTAGAATAAAGCCGATCCCTCTACAGTGTGACAGCCCTAGAATAAAGCTGATCCTTCTACAGTGTGACAGACCTAGAATAAAACTGATCCCTCTACAGCGTGATAGCCCTAGAATAAAGCTGACACTTCTACAGTGTGACAACCCTAGAATAAAGCTGATCCCTCTACAGTGTGATAGCCCTAGAATAAAGCTGACCCTTCTACAGTGTGAAAGACTTAGAATAAAGCTGATCCTTCTACAGTGTGACAGCCCTAGAATAAAACTGGTCCTTCTACATGTGACAGCCCTAGAATAAAACTGATCCCTCTACAGTGTGACAGCCCTAAAATAAAGCTGATCCCTCTACAGTGTGACAGCCCTTAAGATATTTGTAGACAGCTCATAAACTCCTCTAAAGGTACCGTCACATGCGGCAATTCTGCTAGCAATTTCACTGGCAATTTGTTGGTTGTTGTGAAATCATGGACACATTGTTTCATTTGTACACAGCAACAAAATAGAACAATGTATCCATGATGTCACTGCAACCAGCAAATTGCCAGTGAAATTGCCTAGCAAAATTGCCCCGTGTGACGGTACCTTAAGGGTATGTGCACATCAGTCGTTTTTGCATCTTTGCAGACCGTCCGGAAACCGGTGGAGAATTGCAGAAACGGAGTTTTCTGACCTCAGCAGTGTCCATCGTTTTTTTAGCGTTTTTTGAGCGGTTTTATAGCGTTTGTACAGCGTTTTGTCAGCGGTTTTCTGGCGGTTTTTCTTAGCGTTTTCCAGACTGGTTTTTGGTGCACTTGTAAGCTAGATCTGCTGGAAAAACGCTCAAAAGAAGTCACTTGCTCTATCTTTGAAAACCGGTGTAGAAACTGGAAAGGAGACAAAAAAAAACGTTCTAATGTACACAGCGTTTTCTAAAATTCATTGACTAGCATGTTAATCCAACCGGTGGTTAGGATTAACATAAATTAACATAAAACTCAGTGGAAAACGCCGACGGAAAACGCTAAAAAACAGCCCACAAAACTACTGATGTGCACATACCCTTATGGTCGCTCTTCTCTGAACTTGCTCCAGTTGATTGATGTCTTTTTTTTAAATGTGGTGCCCAGGATGCTTTAATCTCTTGATCCTTAGGGGGTCTCTAAAGCCAAAGTTGTCATGATTGGCAAGGCAGGTCATAAACTGTGAATTCCATACGGTATCTGTTGCCCTGGTCAATGTTTAGCATATGGGTGTATATGCCCTGTAGGAACATACTTGTGCTCCTGCGAAATTTGCTGCAAATCTGCAGGTAATCTGCAGCAAATCAAGTAGACTAAGCTTGTTTTCAAATCTGCAGCCTGTCAATTCTTCCAGCATTTTTGCTGCGTTTTTCACCCATGGTAATTAATGGGGGAACAAAAACACAAATTACAATACATAAAAAACTCAGTTAAAAGCACACATCTTTTATGCAGCAATCTTCCTGCCAACACTCTGGCTGTGCAAATATTAAATGTGTGCACATACCCTAAGGTCCTGTGCACACAGAGCGTTTTTATTGCATTTGCCACCAAACTACTAGCCAATCCTTATGCCAGCAAAGTCAATGAGAATCCTGAAGTTTTGGGCACGTTGCTTTTTTTTTTTTTTTTTTTGCAGATTTGGTGCAGAAATAAATTTAATTCTTTCAGGGTTATTGCAGCATTTTTCCACCTCAGAATGCTTGAAAAAAAAAAGCATGTATAAAACGCATCAAAAACGTGCTTTTTCAGCCAAAAGATGTGGATTTAATGGAGAAATTTCTTAACCAAATTCTCAACATGCGCAGTCAAATCTAATATGGACGCCATGTAGCAGGGTGCAGTGCCGATCCTGTACAGTTGCTGGGAGAGCGGCCTAGAGTGCATTTGGTCCCCTGCCCCCCCCAGGCCAGCCTGCCACTGAATTGCGCACATACTCTAAAGCAGCATTCCCATGTTGAGTTTTTAATGTTACAGATTTTCTACAGCATTTTTGGACCTAATGGCTAAAAAAAAGTTACTGGTGTTTTTATTTTTTTATTGCATTAGAGGTCTGTTTTTACTTGCGTTTTTGCACTGCGGTTCTTGTCTCTTTTTGCTATGTTATTTTAAATAAAGCTGCTTTGTTTTTGATATATCATGGTGGCATTAACAAAACTTTATTCATACAGTCAGATGCGGATTACATGCATTCTCAGTTCATTTCCACTGTAAAAAAAAAATACACCAAAAACACAATATGCATTTTTTATTTTTCGATTTTCTCCATCTTATGCAATCCTTTGGGTAAAATTTGCAGATAAAACTTGACGCACTTGCAATGAAATTCACATGCTGCAGATTTCGAGGTCAGTTTATGCTGCTAAGGGTGGAAACACACTTAAGCAAGATACATGCGAGTATCCTCGCATGACTCACCCGGAATGGCCCTTATCTTCTCTGGATGAGAGCATGGAGCTGCATAAAAACACAAGCAGCTGACGTGCTCCCATTCAGACACCGGGACCGTTCTGGGTGAGTCATGTGAGATGTATGTGAGATACTCACATAGTGTCTCTGCCCTTAAAAAATAAGAACAGCGAGTGTGAGCTCACTATCAATCCCATCTATTTTGCTGGATCTTAAGACGCTGCATTCTTGGCACAAGGAGAATACGCAGTGTTAAAACCTTGCCAAAAACTCATCATGTGAACTTAATGTTACAGATTTGATTGGAGACGTTTCAGAATATTCATTTACTGCGCAGATCCCACGATGATGGCCGCACCGGTCTTTAGCATTGCAAGGAAAGTGCTGAGTTAGCCGCATGTTGCAACCTTTGCATTTCAAATGGTAAAATGCGCACTGACTGCTCTTGTACGATGACGCTGACGATATTTTACATGATGCACACATAAGCTTTAAAATCTCACATTCTTTGATGGCTCTAAGGCCATGTGCACACATTCAGTATTTGGTGAGTTTTTACCTCATTATTTGGTGAGTATTTACCTCTGTATTTTGAGTATTTAGAGACGTTTTTACCTCAGTATATGAGTATTTGGTGAGTATGTACCTCAGTATGGGAGTATTTGGAGTGTTTACCTCAGTATGGGAGTATTTGGTGAGTATTTTGCCTCAGTATGGGAGTATTTGGTGAGTGTTTACCTCAGTATGGGAGTATTTGGTGAGTGTTTACCTCAAAATGGGAGTATCTGGTGAGTATTTACCTCAGTATATGAGTATTTGGTGAGTATTTACCTCAGTATATGAGTATTTGGTGAGTATTTACCTCAGTATGGGAGCATTTGGTGAGTATGTACCTCAGTATGGGAGTGTATGGTGAGTGTTTACCTCAGTATGGGAGTATTTGGTGAGTGTTTACCTCAGTATGGGAGCATTTGGTGAGTATGTACCTTAGTATGGGAGTATTTGGTGAGTGTTTACCTCAGTATGGGAGCATTTGGTGAGTGTACCTCAGTATGGGAGTATTTCGTGAGTGTTTACCTCAGTATGGGAGTATTTGGTGAGTATGTACCTCAGTATGGGAGTATTTGGTGAGTCTTTACCTCAGTATTTGAAGGCAAAACCAGGAGTGGAACATTTACATAAAAAGTATAATGGAAACACGTCAGCACTAGTGTATTTATCATCCACTGCTGGTTTTCACTTCTAAATACTGAGGTAAAAAAAACTCAACAAATACTCAATGCAATGGCCTTGGCCTTGAGGTAAAAACGCCACCACCATAAGGCCATGTGCACACATTGAGTATTTGGTGAGTTTTTTTACCTCAGTATTTATAAGTGAAAACCAGGAGTGGAAGGAAAAGTACAGGATTATAAAACGCACCCCAAATTTAGAGGAAGAAAATCAGAAACTAAATCATTTTTGATGGTAAAAAATAGGGTCCATCTTGTAATCCTAAAGTCCGTGTAGCTTATTGAGGGGTGCGGTGGAGCGGGGTCACAGGAGGCAGGATCGCCAATGCAGGTGGTCAGTGGCATGAGTAGGGCAATGGTGCAGGCGTGAGGCTGAGAGGAAAGGGTGTCCCAGCGGTGACGGCATATTGAGGCAATGCTGCAGGGGTGACCCAGTGGCGCACATTGGGCGCTATTGATTTCCCTGCAGTAGACACAATAGACTGAACGAAAATGGCTGTGGAGGAAGCGTGCACACACAGAATGAAATCTCGGAGAACCAAGATGTCAGTCTGCATGTGTGCCACTTCTGACACAAAGGACTTTCGGAAAATGGCCGCAGAGGCGGCACATGCGCAGATGGGGATCCTGGTTCCCCATGGCCTAAGGCTGTGTGTCTTTATCATGATTTTTTATGCATTTTTCACACAAATTTGTCAGAAATCCTGAAGGGGGACCCTGATGCAGCGAAGTCAATGAGAATCCTGATGTCTCCTGCACACGTTTGGTAGATTAGTTGCAGAAATCAATCTCCAACATTTCAATTCTTGCACCGTTTTTGCTGCTGATTTCACCCATTCAGGTCCTGTGCTCATGGTGCGTTGTTTGATGTTTTTTTGAGAATCTGCATCAAAATCTTCATGTCTATCCTGACGGCAGCTAAGACTATAAGAGTTCAGAAGTGCTATGCCAATGTTACTTTTTTCCGTGCAGATTTGATTCAGGAAAAAAAAAAACATAGCACTTTTGTACGCTCAGACTTTGCAGATTCTCAAAAAAGATCAAACAATGCACCCTGGGCTCAGGCCCTTTTGAATAGGAAATATCTGCACCAAAAATGCACTTTTTTGCTGCTGCGTTTTTGCACCAAATCCTAATACATGTTCACATCCTCTTAGGATCTCATGTACTACGTTGGCATTGTAAAATGCAAATCAGTGAGAAAAATCTGCAACATTTTTGCCTTGTGCATACCACATGTTCTGCTTTGTCCGGCACAACAAAAATATCCACCCCACTTAAATTATGGACGTCCATATTATGACCTTACTCACTTTTTCTTTTTAATACTTTTGAGGCCAGGCTGTTAAGTGTCTTCTAGGACTCGTTGACCTCTGCAGTGTATTTTAGTCCCTAGCTGTAGTAATCAGGGGCTCCGCTGTGCCCGTCAGCTGTGCTGGGACAATGGCGCGCTGTATTACATGGAGAGAGGTAGCTGTGAACAATAATGCGCTCAGATGTTGGGCTCTTTCCAGGATGATGTGATCACAGCCCCAGCCTCCTAACAGTGGCCGTCTGTGAAGCTCCAGCCGGCTCACCCGCAGATACAGAATGGAGGGTTTGTGAGCTGTCTCCTGCGAAACGAGGTTGGGTGTTCCTTTTTCCACCAGCCACTGGGTGGAATGGCAACTTGGGCATCTTAAATTACCTTTTTCCCTTTCCTCTTGAGTCACTGAGAGGTTTTTGTTGCTCCTACAGACGGGTTATTCATGGTGAGGGTCAGGCCAGAAGGGGCCTGGGACCCTGCAATAACAGACTGTCCCTGTGCCCACGTGTGTGTGGGTACCTGTGTGCCTGTCATTGTGCCCAGCAGCTTTCTAATATAATATATGGAACATGGAATCGTTAAAAATTCTGTTCAGCAACTTATATATTTTTGTTTTTATGACTTGGAGCCTTGAAGACGTAAAAGAAGCTAAACTTTTTAAGTCTCTTAAAATACGTGTTTCCTAACTGTAAATGGGAAAATCCAGGCGGGCAAATCTCCGTAATTCGACTTGCTCAAATCCGGACGGTAAAAATGGAAGGGAAGGAAGAGTTAAAATATAAATACTTTTTTACTCCCCTGTGTTACGCCAAGTTCACATGTGTAGTGATCTTTCGTTAGTTCATATCCAGCACAATCCGTTCTACAAACACATCTTTTATGTCTGTTTCGAAAATATTGATTTCTGCAGGATCCAGTTTTTTAACATTGGAGTCTATGGAAAACGGATCCAGTAACTGATTGCTATTTGTCTTCCATTTGAAGAAGCAAAAAATGGATCCTTTACAAATGAAAGACAAATGTGGGCTAAATAGTAATCAGTTACCGGATCCGTTTTCCATAGACTCCAGTGTTGAAAAAAAAAAAGGATCCTGCAGAAATCCGCTATTTAACAATTGTGTTTGCACAATTTTTTTTGCCAATGGATTTCTGCAGGATCTGTACTAACGGAAGATTACTGGACGTCAGGGCTGTGGAGTCGGTAAGCCAAACCTCCAACTCCTTAATTTTCCTGAGTCTGACTCCGAATCCAACTCCACCAAAATGGAGACCGACTCCACGACTCCTACTCCACAGCCCTGCTGGACATGTGTTCTTATGCTGCAGCCAGAGGCGTAACAACCAGGGTCGCGCCTGTGACCATGCCTTGGGCCTGCTGCTTCAGCGGGATCTGTGACCTCGCCGAGGACGCAGATCCAGCTTAAATGCATCACGTTGCAGAAACCCGACGGGTCCCTGCACTATGAAACACGTTGCTGGCACACGCATGGTGGCTGGGAGCTGTCGGAAGGGCAGAAACGAGGGCCCGCGCATGAGCGACGTCCCTGTTATGCGCAGGTTCCCGATGTCAGCTGCCGGCCATTGTGCGCTGGCTATAGGAGGACCCCGGGCGACGGGAGAGTGGAGGAAAGGTTAGAGGAATGTTGTTTTCACTTATGCGTTAGGGACACAGCGGAGATACATATTCAAGGATGGAAACCATTTAAACAAGGATGGGGACATGTATACTAGGAGGATGACTGTATATACCAGGAAATGGACACAAGGAGGACCATATGTACCAGGAAGGGGACATATATACACAATGGGGACCATATATACCAGGAAGGGGACATATAAACACAAGGAGGACCATATAATCCTGGAAGAGGATCATACATATCAGTAGGAGGACCATAGATACCAGGAATAGGATCATATACTGTATACCAGGAAATATATAAGGGCCCATACATCTGACTAACACTTGTGTGTGGGACAGGGGGACAGCCCAGGTCCAAATTTCGCATCGGGGCCCATCAGACTCTAGTTATGACACTGGCTGCAGCTTCCCATTCCATGTCTGCAGAACACATGAGGAATAGTGAGTTTTACAATTACAATTCATGATTTACCTTATTTTTTTTAAGCCACTTTCTTTTTGTCTTGCACTATTCGTTGACCTTGATTTGTGCGAAATGCTTCAGAACTGCACACGAGGATCATGAATTTTGTGCATAGTCCAAAATGGTTTTTATTTTTACCCTTTTTAATCTATTTTTCTGGTCATCATAATGGGAGACCCAGACAATGGGGTTTAGGGCACTGCCCTCCGGAGGTCACACTAGGTACTACAAGTTTGTAGACACCGCCCCCTCCGCTTATAAACCCCTACCGCAGGGAACATCCTCAGTTTTAAACTTAGTGTGCTCGGAGGATCACGCTTTGCTTGCACTTCACTGCATTCTCACTACTTTCGTGATGGCGTCTGAAGACAAGGTAATAAGGTCCCAGTCGGGACCGGTGACAGCCTCCCCGCTCACCCTTAGTGGCACACGCTGGTGGAGGTACCGGAGGGCCTAGGGCCTGGACACCTGGTGTTCTCCCGGTACGCTGTTACACTCCTCTCCATCCCTCTCTGGGGGGCTCTGGTGAGTGGGAGATGGGAGCCTTGCACAGCTCCGCTCCGTCCGAGGCCTCCCTAAATGGTGCTTACAGACCGGACTGGAGCCAGCCCAGTCCGAGGCCTCCCTAAATGGTGCTTACACTCCGGACTGGGCTGAGCGGCCCAGTCTGAGGCCTCCCTAAATGGTGCTTACACTCCAGACTGGTGCTGCACCCCCGTCCGAGGCCTCCCTGAATGGTGCTTACAGACCGGACCGGCACTGAGGCACTCTGTGTCTCCTGTGTGCCTGGGGGTAGTGTCTGGCACTTTATGTGTTTCATGACACTCAGACCGCGCGTTGCCCTCGGGCCCGCGGTTCTGCGGGTGTACCCTGTGCTGGGGTCACCCTGGCTGACCGCCCTGTGTGTCACAGGGGCTGAGGCCGTAGGCTGCGGATGTGTGATATGTATTTGCAGTCTGTGTACAATGTTTTTTACACTGTTTCCCGCCCTGCGGGCTCCAGCTCCCTCATGAGAAGGATGCTTGGAGGATGGGATGCAGCCGTGCGGTGACGTCACCGCGGGGCGTGTGCGTGTGTTTCCCGCGTGTCTTCGGCGCCGCCCACAGTTTCTCTGTCGGCGGCCATCTTTACCCTCACTTCCCGGCTGGGAACTGTATGCAGCGTGCGTCTGCACTCCAAGTGGGGAGACCGGAAGACGGCGCGGAGGTCACACACACACACCGCTCCCTCATACCGCTTTACAGCGGTCGGTAAGCCACCGGGATCTCCGGTTTTATTGTCTGCAATTGGGCTTATCTACCCCTACTGTGGCCATGTCCTCAGTTAGGAAGCTTGCTGCTAAGGCGGCCGAGGCCACTGTTACATGTGCTACATGCAATGGAACACTGGTGGAGGGGTCCTGCAATAACTGTGGACGCCCAGAGGCCCGGGCTGCAACTACTGGGTCAGCAACCCCGGTGCTATACCCCGAGGTTCAGGTGATCTCAGGGCCTTGGGAGACTCAGAACAGGATCAATGAATCTCTGTTGTCTCAGCTGTCCTCCATGTCGCAATCCCTGGAGGCACTTAATAGGAGACTGGATAGCCCAGCTACTCCTTCCAGTTACCCCCGGGTGTCTCCCTCTTCTGCTGTGAGACCCCCTAAGCGGGCTCGTCGTGAGGCTTCACCCGAGCTCCAGACTCTCTCTGAGGAGGAGCGTTCCTCTGATGGTGAGGAAGATGATGGGGGTTCGACTTTCGGGTATGTCTCTGTGTCTGAACCACCAGATGGGGTGGAGGATCTGGTGTCCTCTATCAACGAGACCTTACGTCTCGTGACACCCCCTGAGGAGGTGACGGTGCACCCGAAGGAGGTCTATCAATGGCTGCGGCCGGAGGCTAGACCAAGTGGCTCCTTTATGGACCATACTAATTTTGGAAGGGTGATTAGAGCCCCCAGGTTACATCCTGGGCGGCGTTATGTCCGCAAACCCAAGGACAATCGCTTCCCCTTTCCCCAGGAGGTGCTTCAGGAGTGGTCGCAGTCCCCGAAGGTGGATGCTTCCATGACCAGGATTGCTGCACGCTCCCTTTTCTCTGCCTCTGATAGCTCCTCACTGAAGGATGCTACTGATAGACAGGTCGAGCAACTCGCCAAGTCTTCCTATGAGGCGGTGGGGTCGTCATTTGCCCCTAACTTTGCCACGGTCTGGACCTTACAAGCGATTACTACCTGCTTGGATGGTATCACTGACCTGGCAAGGTCCAGTCCAGAGGTCCTGGCACTTACCGAGAGGGCGAGGGCCTATGCAGACTACGCCAGGACGGCGACTCTGGAAACTGCCACTCGCTCAGCTGTGGCTTCGGCCAATGCTATAGCGATCCGCAGGTTGTTGTGGCTACGTCTTTGGGACTCAGATGCCACATCTAAGAAGATTCTGCAGAATCTTCCGTTCTCTGGTGACAGGCTTTTTGGCACAGAGCTGGACAAGCTAATTAAGGATTCTGCTGAGTCTAAAATACCGCAGAATAAACCTAAGCCACGGTATACCGTTAAGAGGAACCCAAAACAGTGGTCCTTTCGGTCCAGCTCACAGTCATCAGCACCGTCCGCTCGCACGGACCGAGGGGGCAAGCCCGCTTCTCAGTGGCGCTCTAAGAGTCGTCCAAAGAAGCCGGCGGGGGCGGCAGCTGCCACCCCCAAACCCGCCTCTACATGACTCGCTCTCTCTTCCTGCCTCCCCACAGGTGGGGGGCCGCTTGTCTCGCTTTCAGGACGAGTGGCTACTTCACGTTCCAGATCAGTGGGTTCGAGACGTAGTCTCGCGAGGTTACAGGATAGAGCTGACGTCAAAACCGATATCCCGATTCCATCGGTCGGTCCCCTCCCCAGAAAAAGCTCAGGCCTTTTCTTTGGTGTTGGAGGGACTCCGCAGAGACGGAGTGGTGGTCCCGGTGCCTTCCGGGGAGAGGTTCAGGGGTTTTTACTCCAACCTCTTTATCGTCCCAAAGAAGGACGGATCCTTCCGCCCGGTTCTGGACCTGAAGTTGTTCAACCGCCACGTGCTGGTTCGGAAGTTCCGTATGGAATCACTGCGCTCCGTGATCGCAGCTGTGTCACAGGGGGACTTCTTGGCGTCCATAGATATCAGAGACGCTTACCTTCACGTGCCCATTGCACCGGCTCACCAGCGATGGTTGAGATTTGCAGTGGGGGAGGAACACTTCCAATTTGTGGCGCTGCCGTTCGGCTTGGCCTCGGCACCACGGGTGTTCACAAAAGTGATGGCCTCTATGATGGCTCTCCTGCACTTGCAGGGCCATGCCGTCATTCCCTATTTAGACGACCTGCTGGTCAGGGCGCCATCGGAACACCTCTGTCAAGCGAGCCTAGATGTGACCATGCGGTCTCTGGAACAATTCGGTTGGCTCCTCAATGTTCAGAAGTCAACCTTGGTTCCGACCCAGTCCTTGACTTATTTGGGCATGGACTTCAACACGTCCTCAGCCCTGGTGTCTCTGCCACAATCCAAACAGGTGGCGATCCGATCGGGAGTACAAGCAGTGCTCCTGTCACCACAATCGTCCCTTCGTTGGTTGATGAAGCTGGTGGGTCGCATGGTGGCGGCGATAGAGGCGGTGCCGTTTGCACAATTTCGCCTCCGTCCTCTCCAGCTGGAGATACTACGCAGGTGGGACAAGAGGACGATCTCACTGAATCGGCTGGTGACACTGTCACAACCGACCCGAGATTCCCTGCAGTGGTGGCTTCAACCACATCACTTGTCGCGGGGCCGGTCCTTCATCAAACCGTCATGGTTAGTGGTGACCACCGACGCCAGTCTGAAGGGCTGGGGTGCGGTGTTCTTACACCACAGGGCCCAAGGCCTCTGGACTCTGTCGGAGTCGGCATTACAGATCAACGTGCTGGAGATCAAGGCGATCTATCTAGCACTCCTGGCCTTTCAGAGATTCCTCTCAGGACATCCCATCCGGGTTCAGTCCGACAACGCGACGGCCGTCGCTTATATAAATCATCAAGGAGGAACCAGGAGTGCAGAGGCTCTGGCCGCAGTCCACCGCATTCTATCCTGGGCGGAGGACAACAACTGCCTGATCTCCGCAGTTCACATCCCAGGGGTCGAAAACTGGGAGGCCGACTATCTGAGCAGGCAGGGGATGGACGCCGGAGAGTGGGCCCTTCATCCAGACGTCTTTCGGGACATCTGCAGCAGATGGGGCACTCCGGACGTGGATCTGATGGCCTCACGGCTGAATCATCAGGTTCCGCAATACATGGCGAGGTCATGGGACCCCCAGTCGTTGGGAGCGGACGCCCTGATCTTGACTTGGTCCAGATTCAATCTACCATATGTGTTCCCTCCTATGGCTCTGATTCCCAGGGTGCTGTGGAAAATCAGGTCGGAATGCAGGGTAGCCATTCTAGTGGCTCCAGACTGGCCCAGGAGGTCCTGGTATCCGGACCTGTGGCAACTGTCAGGCGGACACAGGTGGGCTCTTCCAGAACGCGCAGATCTTCTCGCGCAAGGCCCATTCTTCCACCTCAATTCCAAGGCCCTCAGATTGACTGCATGGCTCTTGAGGCCTGGCTGCTGACATCCAGGGGGTTCTCCCCTACAGTGGTTGCCACTATGAATCGGGCTAGAAAGCCAGTTTCCAGGAAAATGTACCACAGGACGTGGAAAATCTTTTTTACCTGGTGTGCCTCTGGGGCCGGTCCCCGTGGCCCTTGTCCATCCCGACATTGTTGGCATTCCTACAGTCGGGTTTGGAGTTGGGATTATCCCTTGGCTCCTTAAAGGGTCAGGTCTCAGCACTTTCTGTGCTGTTTGACAGACGATTGGCGCTTCTCCCGAAGGTCCGTCAATTTCTGCAGGGGGTGTCGCGGATGGTTCCACCCTACAAAAGACCTCTGGATCCGTGGGACCTTAACATGGTCCTGGCGGCATTGCAAAAACCGCCATTTGAGCCTCTGAGGGAGGTTTCCCTTTCTCGTCTGTCCAGAAGGTGGCTTTTCTGGTGGCGATTACATCTCTGAGGAGAGTCTCAGAATTGGCTGCACTATCGTGCAAGTCACCCTTTCTGGTGGTTCACCAAGACAAGGTGGTGTTGCGTCCACGGCCGGAATTCTTGCCAAAGGTGGTTTCAACGTTTCACCTGAACCAGGAGATTGTTCTCCCATCATTTTGCCCCGCTCCCGTTCATCAGGTTGAGCGCGACCTCCATACTCTGGATCTCGTGAGAGCTATACGCATTTATGTGTCCAGAACCGCCTCCTTTAGGAGTTCGGATTCTTTGTTTGTTCTTACGACAGGTCGCTGTAAGGGGTCCGCGGCTTCAAAGTCAACCTTAGCCAGGTGGATTAAGGCTTCCATTCAAGAGGCTTACCGGTCTTCTGGTTTGCCTCTCCCGGTGGGATTGAAGGCTCACTCTACCAGAGCCGTAGGTGCCTCATGGGCCTTGCGACATAGAGCATCTGCTCTACAGGTGTGTCAGGCGGCCACTTGGTCCAGCCTACACACTTTCTCTAAGCACTATATGGTGCATGCCCATGCCTCTGCGGATGCAAATCTGGGCAGGCGGGTTCTACAGGCGGCGGTTGCCCACCTTTAAAGGGGAACCATGTTATCCGTCTTGTTGAGGAACTCTTCCCGCCCTGGGGTATTGCTTTAGGACATCCCCATTGTCTGGGTCTCCCATTATGATGACCAGAAAAAAGAGAATTTTGTTTACGTACCGTAAATTCTTTTTTCTTTAATCATCAATGGGAGACCCAGTACCCACCCAGTTGTTCCTTTGCTTGTTTTGCATTGGCTCTGTTCTCTGTTGAGACAGTGTTTGCTGGGTTGTTGAACCGTTTGTGCACGGTGTTCTTCCCGATGTTTCGGGTGTGGTTTATTTTCCTCCTCGCAGCTTGTAGACCAAACTGAGGATGTTCCCTGCGGTAGGGGTTTATAAGCGGAGGGGGCGGTGTCTACAAACTTGTAGTACCTAGTGTGACCTCCGGAGGGCAGTGCCCTAAACCCCATTGTCTGGGTCTCCCATTGATGATTAAAGAAAAAAGAATTTACGGTACGTAAACAAAATTCTCTTTTTTTGCCATTTCTCGGCACACAAAGTCATACTAAAGTACAGCTAAAATTTTCATTAAAAAACAGGGTGACTGTAGGAGCTTTGCACCAAAGCTAGTGACTCTTCAAAACGTTGCAAATTATGGATCTCGTGAAAAACCAAAACTCTGCCCTCAGTGGCAAATTGACAAAAAAAGCTACGGTATATAAAATAGGCTTAAAAAAAGCAAAATGGAAATATGAATATGGTTAAATACAAAAAGGGTGCAGAAACTTAAAACTTGCTAAAAAAAAAATAAAAATAAAAAAAAGATACAATAAGGAATCTGCTCTAATGGATTTTTTTTTTTTTTTCAATTTTTTTTTAAACCCGAAAAACTGATTATGAATGATCTGATTTTCTGTTTTCTGGAAATTTGTAACAAATTCAATTAATTTATTGAGGCAGCAAATCTGGACATCGCTCCTACTCTCCGACGGGAAGTGGATACAATTGTAATTAGCCTAGACAATGCTCTGTGAGCTCACTGATACAATGTAATTACTGGGGTCTAGACTGGTTTCGCTCACAGTATTGCCTCGATTATGGATAGGCCTCAAAATGCGAAGACTTGATGATCACTGGCAGTCCCATGATGGCCGAAAATTTGGGGCTGTGGAGTCGGGAGTCAGCGTCCATTTTGGGTGGAGTCTGAGTCGGATTCAGGGAAATTGAGGAGTTGGGAGTCGGGTGTTTAACTTACCGACTTCGCAGCCCTGGTTATGGAGTCGAAGTCGTGGAATTGGATTCAGGGAAATTGAAGAGTCGGGGTCGGATATTTGGTTTAACGACTCCACGGACCTGCCGAAAATGGGGCTCTCAAGTGTTCCGGCTGACATCCAAAAAACTTTCCATGAGTTTCCTCCTTGGATGAAATGGCTAATAATGGGAAATGATTAAAAAAAATCAAATTATGAAGCAAATGAGAAGCTACTCGACTTCACATTTGCCGGTATGAAAGTATTTCTACGATTTGTGTATTGCAATTGTCAGCGCAGTTTAATCATTAATGTGGTGGATTTATAGGTAGCAGACATCTGCTTTCAACAATGCTTCACTTCCAAACTACTCTGACCGCAGCCAAGAGCGTTAATTACTGTCTGTGGGGTTTCCCCACTTTCCTATTGGCTGTGAACGATTCTGTGATGTCATGGCAGACGGCAGCACCGAGCTGCGAAGCAAAACGTTTCATGTCACAACGAGCTGTCCGTGGACCTGGAGCCTTTTGAGCATTCTAACCCTCCATCTCTATCGCTATATGATGGGCAGGAGGTTGTGTTATTGGCCGGTGGAGGCTCTGCTTCTTCTCATAGTGCTTCTTTTTTGTATTAATATATTTGATTTTCTGCAGATAATGAGATCTTTATCAGCCACACATTAAAAATGGTGGTTTCTGCTGTCTGCGTCTAGGTCCGTTGAACTTCCTTTCTCCCCTTGGCTACTGTTTTGTTATGCCCTACCAGTTTAGCATGCTCTCTGATGCCCCTGCTGAATCATGTTTTGTCTGGCCCCTCGCTGGCTCACTCTCTTTCTCACTTGCCCCTCGCTGGCTCGCTCTCTTTCTCACTTGCCCCTCGCTGGCTCGCTCACTTTCTCACTTGCCCCTCGCTGGCTCGCTCTCTTTCTCACTTGCCCCTCGCTGGCTCGCTCTCTTTCTCACTTGCCCCTCGCTGGCTCGCTCTCTTTCTCACTTGCCCCTCGCTGGCTCGCTCTCTTTCTCACTTGCCCCTCGCTGGTTCGCTCTCTTTCAGACTTGCCCCTCGCTGGCTCGCTCTCTTTCAGACTTGCCCCTCGCTGGCTCGCTCTCTTTCAGACTTGTCCCTCGCTGGCTCGCTCTCTTTCAGACTTACCCCTCGCTGGCTCGCTCTCTTTCAGACTTGCCCCTCGCTGGCTCGCTCTCTTTCAGACTTGCCCCTCGCTGGCTCGCTCTCCTGTCTTAACCCTCTCTGGTTCTTTCTTGCTCCTCGCTGGCTCGCTCTCCTTCTCTCTTGCCCTTTGCTGGTTCACTCTCCTTCTGTTTTGAACCTTGCTGTCTCGCTCTCCTTCTCTTTTGACCCTTGCAGTCAGTCTTGTTGTCCCTCTCTCTTGCCCAACACTGTCTCGCTTTACCTCGCTGGCTCTCTGTCCCTCTCTCCGAACAAGGCTGTGGAGTTGGAGTCGTGGAGTCTGAGTCGGATTTGGATTCAGGGAAATTGAGGAGTCAAGAGTCGGGTATGTGGCTTACAGACTTAACAGCCCTGGTTCCACAATTCCAGCAGGCTCTGGGTTCTCACGTACATGCAAAATAATCTGGAACGGCATGCGACAAAAAGCAGAAAATCAATTGGGAAGCTTTAAAGAACCAAAATATGCAAAGTGATCACTTCATACTCTGTTTCCATTGAATTTGTTTCCTTTAGGACTAATAACGTTGGCACTATTACATGGAGAGAAATTCACGGCGTGCACCCCCACACATCTACAATCAATAAGGACTAATGAAATGTGCAAACTCCTTCCCCGTCAGTGCATAGGGGCAAGGTCTGCTAACCGGCCCCATGTCCTGGTTCCTGACAATGTAGGACTCTTTTTGGTTTTCTCCAAATTGGATGATAATTATCATCTTTCTGGACTGTGTGAAGCAGCGCTTTGTTCAGGGTATATACTGCGTCTCGTTGTGTTTACATGGTCTCCTCCGCGATTGTATATACTGTCTCAGCCGGTCTATATTTGTCGGTGGGATAGGTGGTGTTTTGTATGTTGTTTTTAGGCCTCGTTTGCTTGTATCAATCTATGGCGGTCTGTTCACAGCTGACATTTGACGCTGACGGTGACATGTAGCGTTGACGTATCGCATCTTACGGTCTACTATACATCATGTATGAAAACAAATAGCTGGATATTCCCTTTAAAATAGAAAAAAAAATGAATACCGCCTGCGCTCAGAAAGTATTTAGACCCTTGCCCTATAGGATCTGTATGTTGCAGCTATTGTCATATGGATTTAAAATGTGAAAATAGGATCACGTGACACTATACTGGTCAAAGTTTGGACACCCCCTGTACATGCAATGGATTTTCTTGTTTTATTTTAATGTGCACTTTGTAGATTCAGCAAATCTTTAAAGGGATCCTGTCACCCCAAAACACCTCAAAAGCTATTAAAAGCTGTCCCTAGAGCATATTCACACTTACCCTACACTCCTTTTAGCTCCTAAATGCAGCAAGTGAAATTGAAGATAAATGTTATTACAGTACCTCATTAGGGATGATAATTAGTGACTATGGTATTCATAGTCCCTCTTCATGATATCACGCCTCAATAGGCGTGATCTTCAAATCACATTAAAATGTGCGCCTCCCCTCTCTCCTATGGCAGCCGGACCGCTGCATTGTGTGGCTGGGTGACGCGAATCGCGTCATTTACGGCGCCGGGTGACGTATGTCCACCCGCGCCGCTGTTAGCTTCAAGACCCGCACTGTGCATGCGCATGCCAGTGCTTCTTTTGACTAACAGCGGCGGGTGTCACATAGTTCCACGGCTCTGGAATGACGCATTCAGCGTCACAGCCAACTAAGCCGGCGGCACACGAGAGCGGGAAGGCCGCATTTTAATCTGATTTGAAGACACCCCTATGAGGCGTGATATATGAAGAGGACAGCTGCCAGGTACTATGAATAGCATTAGTCATATTTCATCCTAATAGGTACTGTAATAACATTTATCTTAAATTTCACTTGCTGCATTGGGAGCAAAAGGGTGCACGCTAATGTTACTATGCATAAGGACAGCTTTAATAGTTTGAGTATGGTGACAGATCCTTTAAGGACAATGGAGAGAGGATAACATGCATAAGAACAGCCATGTTTTTAAAGGGACAATGTCTATATTTTTGTTTTTACCACCCAATTGTTATAATTTACACCCTTGGATTCTCTCAAGCAAGTTCTTTCAGGTGTCACTTGGAATGGCTCAATGGCTGGTCACCTGTTACAAGCCCATTAGTGAATCACCAGCCTTCTATAATTGTTGTGCGCCATCAGGTGTGTTTTGACAGGCATGTTGTTAATAGTTATCGTTCTTGAGTCAATTCAACAGTCTGTCCTAGCCAGAATATGGCAAACACTCAACTAAGTAAAGAAATTACAGTCCTCATACTTAAGGCATAACTATAATGTCAGTCAATCGGAAAATTGCTAAAAGCCTTGATATCCTCAAATGCAGTCATGAAAACATCCATACTATGTAATCTCTCTCGGGCACTCCAGAAAGTAAACTAAAATGACATCTGCTGAAGGATAAGTTATTAGGTTGCCAGCTCAAACTGCAAATTGAAAATCTCAGAAAACAACCTATAAATGATCACTGTCAAGGTTGGAGACACATCTCACATCACCTATTCAAGGATTGCAAAAGCTTTATGTCGTAATTGCATGAATAAGCAAATAACCGAGGTCCGAACACAAGAAACAACAAGACTGGACTTCGATCGTAAATCTGTACTTTGATCTGAGGATAAAAATTAGAATACGTATATCTTTACCAACCTATATCTTTGTGAAATGTAAGCATTCTAATGTTTGGTGCCACCATGAAGCCTGATAGGGAGTGTCAATGTGTGGAGCATTATTCCTAGTTTATGGCACTTACCCATGTTGCGACCTCACAGCTCCTCTCTGTCTTTCAAGGACAGACGAAGACTAGACCCAGTCCCGTACCCTGGGCGGGCCTTTATAAAGGGGCTGGGTGACGGGAAGTCGAAGGGGGGATAGGTTATCGTGACCCCCGCCGGTATCGCCGCTGGCGGCCTCTGCTGCTTCAGAACCTCTGGGGACCGTGACCGGCAGCTTAGATGGTTCTGCTCCCCACGTCAGCAGAATGGAGGAGTCAGTTCGTACCTTGGCAGATGTTCACTGGGTCATCTGCACCCCGATGTCTCATTCGGCCCCTGTGGTCGGTGGTCACCGCTAATAAAAATCTCACACACCACAGCTGGACTTCTGTTACTTTTACTCAGTTGTTTCAGCATGGCCGCCGGGTATGTCCCTTACCAACCTCCGTTCAGCGTTATTTCCAGAACTGGGACATTCAGTCGAGCCACGGGTAGGTGCCCTTTCCTTCCTTTCTAGGTGTCTCTGTCTCTGGTGGTCTCTCTCTCTTTCTCTTCCCAGCACTATAACGAGTAGTTCTCTTCTGGGGTGAAAGCGACACCGCTCAGCTTCCCCAGCTCTCAGCGCCTCCAAAGCACAGAATTACCGGTAGCCACGGGTGTGTTGTGTTGTGTCCCCTCCCGGGCATTGCTCCCTAGTTCGGCAACCTCCAAAGTTGTGTCAGGTGTTCGGCCACAGCTCCCATTAGAAGCCTGGGGCCTCCAGTTCATTGGTTCGGCATACAGCATCCCGGGTGTCAACCAACCCCTCTGTCTCGTCAGATACGGGCGTACGAGGATTGATGTCTCTTCTGCACCCCAAGGGCTCTCTCTTCTTCCTTCGCCTGTCGGTCTTTCCCTCCAGTGGGCGAGCGTGGTCGTGCTCTAACCCACAGGAGTAGACACCACACGCCTCCACACTCCTGTTCTCTCCTCTACTCTCCTTCACTGACTACACTTCCCTGTCCCCCCTTTGGAGCCTGGGTCCTCCCTCGGGTCCACCCACCGTCCCAGGGACCTACAGTGTGTGTGTTTGTGTGTGTGTTGTGTGTGGTTTGGCTCAACTGCACCATCCCAGCACCTGGAAAGCAGAGGCTCTACTCCCCTTAACCACAGGAGTGCAGCACCTCTGGTGGTGGCCTACCCGGTGGGGCCCATACCTCCATTGCATCTTGTTTGCACTTAATGGGATCATTTGCTTTGCTGCAAAAGGAGAAAACCCTCCAGGTGAAGTAAGGGAGGGATGGAGGCTGCGTCAGAGGCCGTGGCCTCCACAATCGCCTGACCTCAGTCCAGCAGAGATGGTTTGGATGAGTTGGACACAGAGCGAAGGTGAAGTAGCTGACTAGACTCCTCCTCCTCCTGCAGCCATTGTACTGAGAGAATGACGAGGGGTGTACAGCTGTCCTAAAAGGGAAACTAAAACAAATCTAGGTGTTGACACATATTCGGGTATGTGTCACGTGTTTCTTTCCTCCTTGATTTCATTATGGTTTTGCCGCATTCAGTCACAATCTGTCTCCTCCACTGAGATATATCATTTCAATTTACAGGCCCGAAGCCTGAGGCTGCAGTACTGTGAGATTCCTCCTGTTTTTGCGTTGTCATGGAGACCTTGTTAATCCAAACACATCTACGGCCTGGCATCTGCGCAGATAATCCAGGCCAGGTGGGACGTAGATATGGAGCTTGATTATATGGATCCACACCAGGTCTCCATGACAGCCAGACAGAAAACAGGAGACATGTCGTCATCTTAGTGCAGCCGGCCAAAAAGTGGTGGCGTAACCATGGTGATATATTCAAGTAACCATGATTAGAGGGGTTGTCTGGTTGCTATGCAATATTGCATGGTGACCATTGACATGAGTAGCCCTCCATGTTGTCTGGGGACAGATCAACTATGGCCTAATAGGGTCTATGGGCCGATTTCATCCACATATCTCAACTTGGAAGGATGTTAAAAGTGACCCCCATTGTGTTCATGTTCAGTTTAAGGCCCCCTACAATGCCCCTCAATAAAGTATGATGCTCCCAAATTCAGGATTGTAACTACAGTGCGTGAAGGGTTGGTGCACCCAACGTAGGGCCTAGGTGGTCCCAAAAGGTCCTTTTGGCCAATATGAGAAGATCACTAGATTTAAAGGGGATATTGGGACAATTTTTTTTTTTTACAAAATAATGCATGTAATTGGGCCAAATCATAATTTGTGCAATTGGGTTTCATTAAATTATTTTGCACCGTTTGCCTTCTATAGCCTTTGTACTTCTGTCTGCAGTATGAGTTAACTGAGAATCTGTTAGTGAGCTCCTTCTGTTAATTTAGAATCCATCTGTCGGGCCACAATGATGGTCTGAGGGGGAGTTTGTAACTCTTTTGTCAGGCTTTTACTGCGCTCCTGTCAACTGATTTATGACTACAGACCGCCTCAAAGTTGTATCTCCAGGAAACAAAAGGCCTATTAAATCCAAACGGGGCAACATTTTTAATGAAAGAAATTGCAAAAATTATTTTTAATCCCAATTACAAGCTATTCAATTAAAATAAAAATTGTACCCAACCCTTTTAAGAGGAGCCATGACACTTGTGGACCCTGTTGATTTTGTACTGGGGCCCACAAGCTTAGTATCTCCATCTGAAGACTTGGATACAGAGGGGAAAGTTACTGATGACCACCTGGTCCCCCAATTAGGACACATAGGAGGGGTATGGCGTTATCTTCATTGCACAACCCCTTTAATTTAAGCCACCTGTGAAAATTTCACACCCTCTAGTTCACTCCACACCCATACCCCCAATTTCACGACCCTGTAAGGTGCTGTGCTGGATTATTAGATATTCTGGATTATTGGATGACGGACTAAAGGAATTTTCTATTTTGTAAATATTTATATGGAGGTGGAATTTCTGGCTAAAAACCCTGCAGGACGTTTCGTCTTGAAGTGCGGACAAGTGTTGTGGTTTCCAGCCTCCTCGGTGCCCCCCAGACCCCTCCCAGCATTGCACTTGTGTATGTCTTCTTACCAAGACTATGTTTGTGCATTGTGAATATGTCTGGACGTTTGCCAAGGGTGGGGGCACCAGGAGAGCAGTAGACAGAGGGATGGGGAGAGAGAGTCTGGAGGGGGCTGGGCACATACCTGGGTATTTCAGCCTTATCTGCAGCTGGCCTGCTGCATAGCTGCCATATTTGTGACTCTTAGAAAGAAATTGTTGCATATAAGAACAGTGTGTGCAAGAGACTGTATGTGCCCAGTGTAAGGGATGTGTCTGTGCATGCATAGGGTGTAGCTGCAATTACGTACGGCTTCCATAAGACATATTTACTATGAAGTGACTTAAGGAACAAAATACTTAGATCTGTACTGGGTCATGGTGTCCATACGCAGATATTAAATATAGCTTCCCCTTTCAATTTTGAGGGACTTTTTGTTTTTGTTTTTCATTTTCGGTCCTATTTTGTAGGCGCTTGTCTTCCAAGAAAAATTATACCATTTTTGTAGAGATTGGTTGTTCCAGTCATAAAAAAATCTAGCTCGATAGTTACATGTAAATACATTGCGGGTGTGGCCTGCTTCTGATACGCCCCCAGTGCACTTGCAGGCTGATTTGCTTATGACTTTCACAGTAGTTTTCTCATGACTGGCACATCGTATCTCTAGAAAAAAGGTATCATTTTTCTTGGAAGACAAGCACCTATTCAACCATACCACTTCTAACATGTGTAAAAACATGCCAACATGTTCCCTTTAAATTTCGGAGGGGTTATTTATTTGTTACATTTTCAGACTTCTTTTATAGGCGCTTGTTTTACAAGAAGAATGATACCATTTTTGTAGAGATCTGTTGTGCCAATCATTAGAAATCTAGCACGGATGTTAGAAGTACACTGAGGGTGTGGCCTGCTTCTGACACACCCACAGTGCACCTCCATGCTGATTTACTTATGATTTTTACAGTTGTTTTCTCATGACTGGCACATCGGAACTCTACAAAAAAGGTATAATTTTTCTTGGAAGATAAGCGCCTATTCAACTATATCACTTCTAACACATCTAAAAGCGTGCCAACATGTCCCCTTTAAATATGCTCCGCAGCTATTCCATAGGTATGATACAGTTGACCACTTTCCGCAGACATGAGACTTCATCCTCTGTGTCAGTATTTTCTATAGTTCTGTTATTCTGTTAATGAAGCAGGAGGCCCAGGATGAACATTCACAAATCTAACTAAGGTTGTATTTGATATTGGGAATATGAGAGCTTGAAATTTGGATTATGTTTTATAGATATGTGTCCCAGTTGTTAACACCTATATAGATAATTTGGCGCAATTCCATGCCGTTGTGAAAAGAGATGAGCCTATGGATGCTCATCTCTCGTGTCTATTCATTTCTATGGACATGCGCAGAACTCCTATGTAAGTGAAAGGAAAGAGCCACGCATGCACAGACGCTAGGGTTGGCCTCAGAAGTTGGACCAGTATTTATCAGACATATATCTTCTATAAATGTCTGAGATCTGACCACCCATGTAAAGGTGGTTGGGTTACCCAATTAATATTCTATATACTTTTGAGGGGTTAGACGGGGACCTCCCAGTTCAGGTCTCCGCCTGGAGGACACAACAGATCTAGTCATATAAAAGACAGCCTACTTGTTAGAATGGGAACTATCCCGCTGGATTCAATGTCCTGCGGGGCCCAGTGGGAAGTGCCCCACCAGGCCCAGTGGGAACTGTCCCGCCGCCGGGCCCAATTGGGAACTGTCCCGCCGCCGGGCCCAATTGGGAACTGTCCCGCCGCCGGGCCCAATTGGGAACTGTCCCGCCGCCGGGCCCAATTGGGAACTGTCCCGCCGCCGGGCCCAATTGGGAACTGTCCCGCCGCCAGGCCCAATTGGGAACTGTCCCGCCGCCGGGCCCAATTGGGAACTGTCCCGCCGCCGGGCCCAATTGGGAACTGTCCCGCCGCCGGGCCCAATGAGGGGGGGACTGTTATTTCACATGCAGAGGTGCTGTGGAGAAATGAAACATTTGTATCCCGTTTCCTCCATAGAATGCTGCCGAATACAGTGGGCCTAAGTCCAGAATCGACAACCCGTTTAATATATTTACATTTATACCTGTACCTGAACATAGTCATGGTCATCAGCATGAAAACCTCCATTGTTTACACTGCAGTCAGACCTACCATAATGTCTCATTGTAAATGTTGCATTTTTTCATTGATCATTTCCCCTGTGGATGTTTCATTAGTGGAAAGAGTCTGGTGATTTGTACTGCGCCGCAGTCTAGGTCCTCCTCGCCCCGTGTTTATTTTGCTACTACGTATGTTGCAATGTTTTTCCTTCAGTGTATAATCAATTTAATTAAGTTTTCCGTCAGCCGAGAAGGAGTTGTTGTTTTTTATTATTATTTTTAGAGCTGCCCAGGTTACAAGATGTTTCTATGAGCTAACATGGCAGTGCCAGCGAGCACAAGAAGAGTTGGCGTTGGCACAACATGGCTGTATGAAGAGAGACAGGGATTAAACTGCACATTTGGCTGTACCCCCGCCAGTTGGTCAGCAGCTGGCATTCTGAGGGAGGGGTGAACAGTGATGCTGACAGTAGTCACTTGCCTGGTCGATGCCACCATTGCTGGGCGCCCATGGGAGGCGAATGGAGTGGGGGATTTATCTCCTGCATACCTGGGATTCCTCTCCATCCCCGCTGCACATTTTGCACGCTCATCCCTTTTTCCAATTCTCACTTGTCAGCAATCACCCCCACATTCACCCCGTATAGCATCCTGTGCAAAAATTGTGCACCCTGTCTGCAATTTAATTCATGCTCCAATCAAAAAAAATTCAAGGAAAGTTGCACAAACGTTTACACGTGCTGCTTGCTTCAAATATAAAAGGAACCCGCTAGGTCTACTAATGTGCAGTAGACCCGAGTTCATGTTTTAAAAAGGGAATCTGTCATCAGATCTTTGCTATATAACCTGAAGACTGCATGCTGATGGGGTTACACACAGATTTCAGCTATGCCTCTCTTATTAAGCTGTGTGCTGTTGTTTACCGGCAATGTTTGTTTTAGCTTCAGGAGATTATCATTGCTGTACTGGGTCAGCTGGAGGTCAGCTAGTCCACACACCCCTTTCTGTGATTAGCAACTCACTGTCTATAGACATTGTACAATCAGAACCTGGTTGAGCCACGGGCAGCTTTCTCCATAGTGCAGCATTGCTAAATCTAAAAACTCAGAATGGCTGCACTCAGTAAACTAAGGGATACATTGTGAGATTTGGGGTCTCTCGCTACATCATGCAGCTCTAAGATGAAGTAGCAAAAACAAGCTGACAGATCCCCTTTTAAAAGAGTTGTCTTTCCCCCTGGCTAAAAATAATTTCTGCTATTGGCTTCCATTAAAAAAAAAATTGCACCGTTTGCTTTTTATAGCTGGTCGGTGAATGAGTAAACCAAGAATCTGTCAGTGAGCTCTTTTTGATGGGCAGATGTAGAGTTTATGTCTCTGTTATCTGTCTTTTTCTCGGCTCCTCTCAGCTGATTGATGATTATTGCCAACATTTAAACTAACTTCAGTTGACCGACGCATGCGCAGAGCGACATTCATCAGTTCTCTGCATGTGCAAGTTTTTAGTGAAGACAGTGCTGTCAGTCATTGAAAAGTGGAAGGCAGAGACGGCTTGAAATCATCTAGATGGGAAAGAGCAGCATACAGCTCGGCCACACCCAGGATGCAACAAGCAACTCATTAGCATATTGGAATAAAGGACAATTTATTTAAAATGAGCAACAGATTTGCCCCAATTGAAAGCAGAGAGTCTGAGCACTGATTGGAAGCTGGCAGATTCCCTTAAGTAAATAGGTCCTGATGTGATAATCTGCAGGATTGCTGATAAACCTGAGTTTTAACCTATTATGTCAATGAAAAAACAAAAAAAACCACTTTAGATGTATTAGAGTCTAATTGGGCGGTTGGCTGTCTTGTATGTTGATATTTCTACTACATTAAGCTCTGCTAACTCTTGCTCTGCTACTTCTCTTCCTGACCCTCTCGCCCTGTACTTCTTGCTGTGCCACCTCTGTGTGCCTCCTCTCGCCCTGCCTCCTCTCTGCCCTGACCTCCTCTCGCCCTGCCTCCTCTCGCCCTGACTCTCTCTCGCCCTCTCCCTCTCGCCCGTCCCCTCTCGCCCTGCATCCTCTCTCGCCCTGCCCTCTCTCGCCCTGCCTCCTCTCGCCCTGCCCTCTCTCGCCCTGCCACCTCTCTCGCCCTGCACTCTCTCGCCCTGCCCCTCTCTCGCCCTGCCTCTCTCGCCCTGCTCCTCTCTCGCTCTGCGTCCTCTCTCGCCCTGCCGCCTCTCTCGTCCCTGGCCCCCGCCCTGCTCTTCTCTCCGCCCTGCACTCCTCTCTCGCCCTGCCTCCTCTCTCCCTGCTCCCCTCTCGCCCTGCCTCCTCTCTCGCCCTGCCACCTCTCTACCATGCTCTCTCTGCTGCCTCTCTACGCCCTGCTCTCTCTCCACTGCCATCCTCTCTCGCCTGCGTCCTCTCCTTGATGCTCTCTCGCCTGCGTCTTTCTCGCCCTGTCCCCTCGTGCCCAGCCTCTCTCTCAGAGTGGCTGCTGTCTCTCACTCTCCTCATCGCCTGCTCTCTCTGCAGGCTCCTCTCTCGCCCTGCTCACATCTCGACCTGTCCTCTCGCTGCGTCCTTTGCGCGTCTCTAAGCTGGTCACTCTATGCTGCGTCTTCTCTCGTGCCCTGCCCTCTATGTGCCGCTCCTCCTCGCCATGGCCTCCTTACTCTCCCTGCCACCTCTCGCCTGCCTCACTCATCGCCCTGCAACTCGGTCCCCGATCCTCTCTGCCCTGCTCTTCATGCCATGTCATCTGCTGCTCCTCTCATTGCCTGACTCTCTCTGCCCCTGCTCCATGGCCTGCCTGCCCTTCATCGCCCTGCCCCTCATCTTAGCTGCCTCCTCTCGTCGCCCTGCCCCCTCTCTCGCCTCACATCTCTTCTCAGCCGACTCCTTCTCTCGCCTGGCTCTCTCTCTGACTGCAGCCTCTCGCCCTGCCTCCTCTCTCGCCCTGCCTCCTCTCTCGCCCTGCCTCCTCTCTCGCCCTGCCTCCTCTCTCGCCCTGCCTCCTCTCTCGCCCTGCGTCTTCTCTCGTGCCCTGCCTCCTCTCTCGCCCTGCCTCCTCTCTCGCCCTGCCTCCTCTCTCGCCCTGCCTCCTCTCTCGCCCTGCCTCCTCTCTCGCCCTGCCTCCTCTCTCGCCCTGCCTCCTCTCTCGCCCTGCGTCCTCTCTCGCCCTGCGTCCTCTCTCGCCCTGCGTCCTCTCTCGCCCTGCGTCTTCTCTCTCGCCCTGCCTCCTCTCTCGCCCTGCCTCCTCTCTCGCCCTGCCTCCTCTCTCGCCCTGCGTCCTCTCTCGCCCTGCGTCCTCTCTCGCCCTGCGTCCTCTCTCGCCCTGCGTCCTCTCTCGCCCTGCGTCTTCTCTCGTGCCCTGCGTCCTCTCTCGCCCTGCATCCTCTCTCGCGCCCTGCCACCCCTCTCTCGCGCCCTGCCACCCCTCTCTCGCGCCCTGCCACCCCCTCTCTCGTCCCCTGCCACCCCTCTCTCGTCCCCTGCCACCCCTCTCTCTCGTCCCCTGCCACCCCTCTCTCTCGTCTCCTGCCACCCCTCTCTCTCGCCCTGCCACCCCTCTCCTCTCGCCCTGCCACCTCTCTCTCTCTCGCCCTGCCACCTCTCTCTCTCGCCCTGCCACCTCTCTCTCTCTCGCCCTGCCACCCCCTCTCTCTCTCTCGCCCTGCCACCCCTCTCTCTCTCTCGCCCTGCCACCTCTCTCTCTCTCGCCCTGCCACCTCTCTCTCTCTCGCCCTGCCACCTCTCTCTCTCTCGCCCTGCCACCTCTCTCTCTCTCGCCCTGCCACCTCTCTCTCTCTCGCCCTGCCACCTCTCTACTCTCTCGCCCTGCCACCTCTCTCTCTCTCGCCCTGCCACCTCTCTCTCTCTCGCCCTGCCACCTCTCTCTCTCTCTCTCGCCCTGCCACCCCTCTCTCTCTCGCCCTGCCACCTCTCTCTCTCTCTCTCTCTCTCTCGCCCTGCCACCCTCTCTCTCTCTTCTCTCTCGCCCTGCCACCCCTCTCTCTCTCTCTCTCTCTCTCTCGCCCTGCCACCCCTCTCTCTCTCTCTCTCTCTCTCTCGCCCTGCCACCCCTCTCTCTCTCTCTCTCGCCCTGCCACCCCTCTCTCTCTCGCCCTGCCACCCCTCTCTCTCTCTCTCTCGCCCTGCCACCCCTCTCTCTCTCTCTCTCTCTCTCTCGCCCTGCCACCCCTCTCTCTCTCTCTCTCTCTCGCCCTGCCACCCCTCTCTCTCTCTCTCTCTCTCTCTCTCTCTCTCGCCCTGCCACCCCTCTCTCTCTCTCTCGCCCTGCCACCCCTCTCTCTCTCTCTCTCTCTCTCTCTCTCGCCCTGCCACCCCTCTCTCTCTCTCTCTCTCTCTCTCGCCCTGCCACCCCTCTCTCTCTCTCTCTCGCCCTGCCACCCCTCTCTCTCTCGCCCTGCCACCCCTCTCTCTCTCTCTCTCGCCCTGCCACCCCTTCTCTCTCTCTCTCTCTCTCTCTCGCCCTGCCACCCCTCTCTCTCTCTCTCTCTCTCGCCCTGCCACCCCTCTCTCTCTCTCTCTCTCTCTCTCTCTCTTCTCGCCCTGCCACCCCTCTCTCTCTCTCTCGCCCTGCCACCCCTCTCTCTCTCTCTCTCTCTCTCTCTCTCGCCCTGCCACCCCTCTCTCTCTCTCTCGCCCTGCCACCTCGTACAAGTTTTGGGAGTTAACGATGAATTCTATAACGGTCCACTGGAAATGTTTAATCACGTCTTCCTTTGATCTTTGCAGGTGCCTCGTGCTTTCTGGCAGCCTTCCCCCCGTCCAACAGACCATTAAAATGGATCAAGAGGATGGGGTGAGTGTTCTCAAATTTGCAACAGGAATGAGAAGTTTTAAGGTCACATTCACAGTTCAGGAATAGAGTGCACAATACTCACACTGTCCAGTCACGTGGTACTGAGAAAGACAATTTGGGTAGAGAGGATCACCTATGTATTGGATGTTTTGGGAGCACATAGTGGCAGCACATGGTTCCTTGTCACCAGTTAGCTCCTCAAGCTCATGGGCCCAATGCAAAAGCTAAAACGGGGCACCAAATGATTGCAAGTCTTTAATAGCAATTATCTTTTTATATTGACTGTAGGGACTTGTTTGGCCCCTAGACTCCAGGGCACGGGTGCAATTTAAACCCCTGCACCTATTGAAGTTGCACCTTGTGCCACCGAAGCACCATGTCTGGGCATCACACTTTCTTCTCAAGCATCAGAACTCATTAAAATTCCAGACTTAGTCGTTATCATAGAAGGTGGAAGCACTTGTGTGTCCTCGTTCTTAGGTTGTATCTTGGTATAATGGCCGCACTTCTGAAGTCAGATAAGTTTTCCTGGAACTTGTTATAATGGGGAGTTTCCTGGCCGGGTGATCTGCTTCCTGCACTCCGTCTGATAACATGACCGTCCTTTATATATTCAAGTCATCCCGCTCTCACTACCACCATCTATTGGAGGTATCCACCATGTATGTCAATATCAGACACCCTTCTACCTGCCCCTCAGTATACAGTAGGGTTTGACCATTTCAATGGGCAACTCTGCAGCAGGGATTGGCTGAGCTTCAAAGGTTTTGTTGTTTTTTTTTTTTTTTTTTACTTAAATCAATGTATTCTGAGCTAAAAATCATCTTTGCAATTAAATATTTTCACATTTACAAGCTTTTTGTTTCCCCCATATCCATGGCTGGAGAATGAGTTAACTGAGAAATCATCAGAGAGCAACTTTTGTCTTTATCCATCTCCACTGTGCTGATTTACTGCCATAGACACCATCAAAGTTGAGCTGGTCATAAGTCAACTGGGAGACTCTCCTCATCACCCAGTTACATGCCACATGTTACACACTGTATGTCAATGTCAGACAACCTTCTACCTGTACCTTGTCAACTGGGAGACTCTCATCATCACCCAGGTACATGCCACATGTTACACACTGTATGTCAATGTCAGACACCTTCCTACCTTTCTCTTGTCAACTGGGAGACGCTCATCATCACTCAGGTACATGCCACATGTTACACACTGTGTGTCAATGTTAGACATCCTTTTACCTGTGCCTTGTCAATTGGGAGACGCTCATCATTACCTAGTTACATGCCACATGTTACATCCAGTATGTCAGTCAGACACCCTTCTACCTGCCCCTTGTGAACTGGGAAACTCTCATCATCACCCAGGTACATGCCACATGTTACACCCAGTATGTCAGTCAGACACCCTTCTTCCTGCCCTTGTCAACTGGGAGACGCTCATCATTACCCAGTTATATGCCACATGTTACACCTAGAATATTAGACACCCTTCTATCTGTCCCTAGTCAACTGGGAGACGCTCATCAATACCAAGTTACATGCCACATGTTACACCCAGTATGTCAATGTCAGACACCCTTCTACCTGCTCCTCAGTATAGAGTAGGGTTTGACCAGTTGAGTGGGCAGCTTTGCAGCAGGGATTTGCTGCACTTCAGGGGTTTCTTTTTACTTAAATCCATGTATTTTGGTCTGTTTCCTTGAACCTTTTTGCCCTTTTACAAGCTTTTTGTTTCCCCACACATTCGTGGCCGCAGAATGAGTTAAATGAGAACCCATCAGTAAGCAACTTTTGTCTTTATCTGAACTCCACTGTGCAGATTTAGGGTCTCAGACAATATCAAAGTTGAGCTGGTCATATGTCAACTGGGAGACGCTCGTCATCACCCAGTTACATGCCACATGTTACACACTGTATGTCAATGTCAGACAACCTCTACCTGTACCTTGTCAACTGGGAGACTCTCATCATCACCCAGGTACATGCCACATGTTACACACTGTATGTCAATGTCAGACACCTTCCTACCTTTCTCTTGTCAACTGGGAGACGCTCATCATCACTCAGGTACATGCCACATGTACACCCATTATGTCAATGTCGGACACCCTTCTACCTGCTCCTTGTCAGTATAGAGCAGGATTTGACCAATTGAGTTGGCAGCTTTGCAGCAGGGATTAGCTGAGTGTCAAAGGTTTTGTTGTTTTGGGTTTACGTAAATATTTAGCACTTTTACATTTTCCCACACGTTTGTGGCTGCAGAATGAGTTAACTGAGAACCCATCAGTGAGCAATTCTGTCTTTATCCAAACTCCACTGTGCAGATTTACGGCCACAGACATTGTGAAAGCTGTGCTGAACTTTTATGTGGTCATAAGTCGTTTGGAGGACGCTCCTTATCACTGTATTACATACTCTCTCATCAGAACGAGCTCACTCATGGATTCTAAGTTTTGGACAAAATGAATAAAAACTGCCACTAAAAGAGACAAGAACCTAAGAAAGCATCATGTAGCTGTAGGGGACAAGCTGTACCGGACTCTACTCTTTCATGCTCCACGACAGTCATGAATCCTTATAATCTGGAGTTTCTTGAATTGTAGGATATTGCATTGTCAGACATGATTTTTTGTGTTCTAGTCTTCATCTTCTGGTCATCATTTACCTTTTACTGCTTTGTAGGGTTTCAATTCTGGAGGGGCCATGTCTATCATCGGGGCGGAGGACGAGGACTTTGAGAATGACATTGAACCAGTAAGTGTTGGGCGAGGATTAGGAAATGTTTGTCATGCCTTTTTCATTATCCAAATATTTCTGAGTTATGCAATACAACGGGTCAGACCTTGGGGATCCCTCCAATCTGGGGAACAAAGACTTCAAGATGCCTACAACGTTTACCCTGCACAGTGGGAAACCTGACCTTCTGCTATACAGGGGACTTTCCCATAAAGGATGGTAGAGCGGGCAGGGGATGGGAGAGCGGGCAGGGGATGGGAGAGCGGGCAGGGGATGGGAGAGCGGGCAGGGGATGGGAGAGCGGGCAGGGGATGGTGGCGCGGGCTGGGGATGGAAGTGTGGGCAAGGGATGGAAGAGCGGGTATGGGGTGGGAGAGCAAGCAGGGGGTAGGAGAGCGGGCAGGGGATGGTAGCGCGGGCTGGGGATGGGATCGCAGTCAGGGGATGGGATCGCGGGCAGGGGATGGGAGAGTGGGCAGGGGGTGGAAGAGTGGGCAGGTGATGGTAGGGCGGGCTGGGGATGGTAAGGTAGAGAATGGGATGGCAGGGGATGGATGGCAGAGGATGGGAGCACAACACTGGAGCTATTGGGATCTGGGTTCATCCTGACAGTTGCATCAACACAATCCATAAATAGTTAATGACTTAGGCTTATTACCTCTGATAATACCGTGTCACAGATCAGTGCTAATACCGGTGGGTGATCATCCCGCTGCATTCAGTTGATTACTTTCTTTCTTTGCTGGATCCGGTTGTAAATGACATGCCCCCTAGTGGATGTGTCAGTTTACACTGGGTTCTGGGCATTCTCCGTCCAAAAGCCCTGATCCGGCGTCCGGATCCAGCGGGATCCGGGTTCTATAGAGCCACCTTCTAATTTAACATGCATTGCTCGAATCTGGGTGTTCACAGTTTTGAAACTTGAGACCAAAATCGCTCCAAAATACGTTTTAGTATCGGTGAAAAAAACGTGGACACCCGGATCAGGGGAAGTGGGAAGAGCTGGATGCGCCCGCAAGTACCTGCAGCCCGATTGATGGTCAATGGGGCCGAAAACAGGTGTGAATGTGTGTCCAGTGTCAGCTGGATTCACACGAATACCGAAAAATGGTACTATAAAATCAGCATTAGTCCTAGCAATATTTGGTCTTAACCTTTACTTATTACTTCTCTTCATCTCCCATCTTAGTCTCCCATCTCTGCCCTTCACCTTCCATCTTATTCTCCTGTCTCTGCTCTTCACCTCCCATCTTATTCTCCTGTCTCTGCTCTTCACCTCCCATCTTATTCTCCTGTCTCTGCTCTTCACCTCCCATCTTATTCTCCTGTCTCTGCCCTTCACCTTCCATCCTATTCTCCAGTCTCTGCCCTTCACCTTCCATCTTAGTCTCCCGTCTCTGCTCTTCACCTCCCATCTTATTCTCCTGTCTCTGCTCTTCACCTTCCATCTTATTCTCCTGTCTCTGCTCTTCACCTTCCATCTTATTCTCCTGTCTCTGCTCTTCACCTCCCATCTTATTCTCCTGTCTCTGCTCTTCACCTTCCATCTTATTCTCCTGTCTCTGCTCTTCACCTCCCATCTTATTCTCCTGTCTCTGCTCTTCACCTCCCATCTTATTCTCCAGTCTCTGCCCTTCACCTTCCATTTTTATTCTCCTGTCTCTGCTCTTCACCTTCCATCTTATTCTCCTGTCTCTGCTCTTCACCTTCCATCTTATTCTCCAGTCTCTGCCCTTCACCTTCCATCCTATTCTCCAGTCTCTGCCTTCACCTTCCATCTTATTCTCCTGTCTCTGCTCTTCACCTTCCATCTTATTCTCCAGTCTCTGCTCTTCACCTCCCATCTTATTCTTCTGTCTCTGCTCTTCACCTCCATCTTATTCTTCTGTCTCTGCCCTTCACCTTCCATCTTAGTCTCCCGTCTCTGCTCTTCACCTTCCATCTTATTCTCCTGTCTCTGCTCTTCACCTTCCATCTTATTCTCCTGTCTCTGCTCTTCACCTCCCATCTTATTCTTCTGTCTCTGCTCTTCACCTCCCATCTTATTCTCTGTCTCTGCCCTTCACCTTCCATCTTAGTCTCCTGTCTCTGCTCTTCACCTCCCATCTTAGTCTCCTGTCTCTGCTCTTCACCTTCCATCTTATTCTCCTGTCTCTGCTCTTCACCTTCCATCTTATTCTCCTGTCTCTGCTCTTCACCTCCCATCTTATTCTTCTGTCTCTGCTCTTCACCTCCCATCTTATTCTTCTGTCTCTGCCCTTCACCTTCCATCTTAGTCTCCCGTCTCTGCTCTTCACCTCCCATCTTAGTCTCCCTTCTCTGCTCTTCACTCCCATCTTATCTCCTGTCTCTGCTCTCACCTTCCATCTTATTCTCCTGTCTCTGCTCTTCACCTTCCATCTTATTGTCCTGTCTCTGCTCTTCACCTTCCATCTTATTTCCTGTCTCTGCTCTTCATCTCCATCTTAGTCTCCCGTCTCTGTCCTTCACCTCTCATCTTGTTCTCCAGTCTCTGTCCTTCACCTTCCATCTTATTCTTCTGTCTCTGCTCTTCACCTCCATCTTATTCTCCTGTCTCTGCTCTTCACCTTCCATCTTATTGTCCTGTCTCTGCCTTCACCTTCCATCTTATTCTCCTGTCTCTGCCCTTCACCTTCCATCTTACTCTCCAGTCTCTGCTCTTCACCTCCATCTTATTCTCCTGTCTCTGCCTTCACCTTCCATCTTATTCTCCTGTCTCTGCTCTTCACCTTCCCTCTTATTCTCCTGTCTCTGCTCTTCACCTCCCATCTTATTCTCCTCTGTCTCTGCTCTTCACCTTCCATCTTATTCTCCTGTCTCTGCTCTTCACCTCCCATCTTATTCTCCAGTCTCTGCCCTTCACCTTCCATCTTATTCTCCTGTCTCTGCTCTTCACCTCCCATCTTATTCTTCTGTCTCTGCTCTTCACCTTCCATCTTATTCTTCTGTCTCTGCTCTTCACCTTCCATCTTATCTCCTGTCTCTGCTCTTCACCTCCATCTTATTCTCCAGTCTCTGCTCTTCACCTTCCATCTTATTCTCCTGTCTCTGCCCTTCACCTTCCATCTTATTTTCCTGTCTCTGCTCTTCACCTCCCATCTTATTTCCAGTCTCTGCTCTTCACCTTCCATCTTATTCTCCTGTCTCTGCCCTTCACCTCCCATCTTATTCTCCTGTCTCTGCTCTTCACCTTCCATCTTATTCTCCAGTCTCTGGTCTGCACCTCCCATCTTATTCTCCTGTCTCTGCTCTTCACCTTCCATCTTATTCTCCTGTCTCTGGTCTGCACCTTCCATCTTATTCTCCTGTCTCTGCTCTTCACCTTCCATCTTATTCTTCTGTCTCTGCTCTTCACCTCCCATCTTATTCTTCTGTCTCTGCCCTTCACCTTCCATCTTAGTCTCTCCGTCTCTGCTCTTCACCTCCCATCTTAGTTCTCCTGTCTCTGCTCTTCACCTTCCATCTTATTCTCCTGTCTCTGCTCTTCACCTTCCATCTTATTGTCCTGTCTCTGCTCTTCACCTTCCATCTTATTCTCCTGTCTCTGCTCTTCATCTCCCATCTTAGTCTCCCGTCTCTGTCCTTCACCTCTCATCTTGTTCTCCAGTCTCTGTCCTTCACCTTCCATCTTATTCTTCTGTCTCTGCTCTTCACCTCCCATCTTATTCTCCTGTCTCTGCTCTTCACCTTCCATCTTATTGTCCTGTCTCTGCTCTTCACCTTCCATCTTATTCTCCTGTCTCTGCCTTCACCTTCCATCTTACTCTCCAGTCTCTGCTCTTCACCTTCCATCTTATTCTCCTGTCTCTGCTCTTCACCTTCCATCTTATTCTCCTGTCTCTGCTCTTCACCTTCCATCTTATTCTCCTGTCTCTGCTCTTCACCTCCCATCTTATTCTCCTGTCTCTGCTCTTCACCTTCCATCTTATTCTCTCTGTCTCTGCTCTTCACCTCCCATCTTATTCTCCAGTCTCTGCCCTTCACCTTCCATCTTATTCTCCTGTCTCTGCTCTTCACCTCCCATCTTATTCTTCTGTCTCTGCTCTTCACCTTCCATCTTATTCTTCTGTCTCTGCTCTTCACCTTCCATCTTAGTCTCCTGGTCTCTGCTCTTCACCTCCCATCTTATTCTCCAGTCTCTGCTCTTCACCTTCCATCTTATCTCCTGTCTCTGCCCTTCACCTCCATCTTATTTTCCTGTCTCTGCTCTTCACCTCCATCTTATTCTCCAGTCTCTGCTCTTCACCTTCCATCTTATTCTCCTGTCTCTGCCCTTCACCTCCCATCTTATTCTCCTGTCTCTGCTCTTCACCTCCATCTTATTCTCCAGTCTCTGGTCTGCACCTTCCATCTTATTCTCCAGTCTCTGCTCTTCACCTCCCATCTTATTCTCCAGTCTCTGCTCTTCACCTCCCATCTTATTCTCCAGTCTCTGCTCTTCACCTTCCATCTTATACTCCAGTCTCTGCTCTTCACCTTCCATCTTATTCTCCAGTCTCTGCTCTTCACCTTCCATCTTATTCTCCAGTCTCTGCTCTTCACCTCCCATCTTATTCTCCTGTCTCTGCTCTTCACCTTCCATCTTATTCTCCAGTCTCTGCTCTTCACCTTCCATCTTATTCTCCTGCCTATCTCTGTTCTTCACCAGCCATTCTATAGCCCTGCCTGTCTCTGCTCTTCCCCTCTCCTCTTCTTCTCCTCGTACACCCATCTTTGTCCTCCACCCTTCCCTCCACCATCTCTTGCACCTTCCCTCCATCACGTTTTCCTTCCTCTCCTCTGGACTCTTCATAGTCTTTGTTCTTCCAGTAACTTTTTCCTCTGTTTTTCTCCCCAGAACGTTGATGACCAGCAGAGTTATTTCCAGAGTATTGAGCTTGTGAAGGATCACCCTGCGTATATTATGGTCTTCCTGCACCATGTTGTTCTTCAGTTTGATCCCAGCCCTCTGGTAAGACGTAGACACTTGACCGCCTCGCCCAAACCTTGTCTTCTCGCCTTATCACCACCTTCGTTCTCTAACATCATTAGTATCGGCCATATTTGTGTGTGACGCGGTCACGGGACGTCTTCTGTGCTGGGTGTTGTCTATAACGTTTCTGCTTTTTATTCTCTCTTTCCTCCATGCTGCTCTCAGATGCTCGTCTTGGTTATTACAGGTGTGTCCCATTACTATTATTGTGCTTTATCCTCAGGGAATCTGTCAGTAGGTTTTTGCTACCTCATCTGACAAGCAATGTATTGTAGGCAAAGAAACCCTGAATCCAACAATGTCTCACATAGAGTACTGGCTGCAGCCATTCTCACACAATCAAAGTATTTAATTGTAGGCATGCAGCAGAGCTGGGAGAGCTGCTCCCTCCCAGACCTGGCAATGGACACTGAGGTGTCAATCACAGCAAGGGGGCGTGTCAGACTGCTGTGCTCGTGACATTGTAGTTTAGTAATGATAGCAACAAAAACAAGGGAGGGCACCACCTATGAGGTAACTTAACTGCGTGTAGGCATAGAAGTGTAGGTCACACAGGCATCCAGGGTGCCAGCGAGATACAGTCCATCAAACAAGGTCCTGCCCTTCAGGTTAGTGACCCGTTGAAGGGCAGCACGCCCGAAACGGTGCCGTCGTCACCCGGTCCCCCTCCCTGCACCGTGTAACAACTACCCAAATAAAGGTCTCCGCATGTCGCAACTCCGGTGAGTGCCGCTCTTTTCTTATACCTTGTTTAGTAATGATAATCACCATATTATAAAGCCTTTAGTTTAAGTAAACAAAGCCTGATAAGAAACGCACAGTTGCTTAAGTATACAGTCCTCAGCTTACATGGCTATAACCTGCTGACAGATTCCCTATCCTGCTTGGAAATGCCCCCAAAAGTACTGAAAATTCTCCTTTGTTGATAATCAGCATAAATAATGCCCATTCTTTTAAGTCCAGTGGGCGTGATCATTTGCAATTACTCCTCAGAGATCACAGGTCATGTGATCCAAGCGCCCGAAAAAAAGGGGGCGCCTCTTAAAAGGGCTGTGGAATCTCCCTGGGGTTGTAAAAGCTCCTCAAAAATAATCGGTCAGTAAGGTTTCCCATCTGTGACATTGAGGCTTCAGGTAGGTGCCTGGTCTGCCAAGTACATGTGTTCACTGAATATGTGGTGCAGGCTCAGGAGCTGTGCCCGCCTGATACAACAGTGAAGGGTGGGCAACTGTGTTCTACAGATTTTCTAATTCCTGAGATGATAGTTGGGGCTCATAAGGTTCTATGGCTAGTAGAGGGAGGAGCTAGAGGCCAGCACAGACATTCTATGGAAGGGAGGAGGAGATAGAGGCAGAGGGAGGAGTTGGTGGTGCAAAATGACAGCTACACTCTATCTGTAACTGCTGTTTACATTTTTATCTAATAATAATGTAGAACAAGTGATTATAATAAATTTTCAATTATACTTTATAAATTAAATCTGGAACAAAACCTTTAAAAAATCTTCTAGAAGATATTCCCACTAGGCTGTATCTGAACCAGACATATGCTGGCTGTCAGGGAAATCCATATTCAGCTCCACACACATGAATACAGCCATATAAGGGTAGAGGCAGAGCCTGCACAGCGTGCCTGGCAGAGAAGAGAAGACAGATCAGAGTTCAGCTGATAGCATGCAGCAGAGCAGATGTGACTACAAAGGAGTCAGATAACAGATCAGAGGAGCTGTGACTGATCACCTGTCCGAGCTCAGAACTGTGCCATAGCCTGCGGTAAACTGAGATACTTTGATCAGATGTAGCCAGACACACTGTGTAGGCTCCGCCCCCCCTTTGTATGGCTGTATTCAGTGTGTGAAGCTTAACACGGATTTCCCTGACAACCAGCATATGTGTCTGGTTCAAAAACAGCTTAGTGAGGACATCTTCTAGAAGGGTTTTCAAATGTTTTCTTCCAGATTTCATTTATAAAGTATATTTGAAGGTTTTATATTCACTTGCTCTACATTATTATTAGATAAAAATTTAAACTACGGTTACATGTTACTGATCTTTTAGGAGAACTTGCCTCTAGCTCCTCCCTCTCCATAGAATGTCTGTACTGGCCTCTAGCTCCCCCCTCTGCCTCTAGCTCCTCTTTCTCCCTAGATCCTTATAATCACCCACTGTCCTCTTGTAAAATTTGGACAGATTTTCCAATTACTGAAAGGACAGTTGGTGCTTATAAGGTTCTATGGAGAGGGAGGAGCTAGAGGCAAAGGGAGGAGCTAGAGGCAGATACAGACATTCTATGGAGAGAGGAGAGGGAGGAGCTAGAGGCAGAGGGAGTTGCTAGAGGCTGGTACAGACATTCTATGGAGAGGGAGGAGGAGCTAGCAGCAGAGGGAGGAGCTAAAGGCCAGTACAGACATTCTATGGTGAGGGAGGGGGAGCTAGAGGCAGAGGGAGGAGCTAAAGACCAGTACAGACATACTATGGTGAGGGAGGGGGAGCTAGAGGCAGAGGGAGGAGCTAAAGACCAGTATAGACATTCTATGGAGAGGGAGGAGGAGCTAGCAGCAGAGGGAGGAGCTAAAGGCCGGTACAGACGTTCTATGGAGAGGGAGGGAAAGCTAGAGGCAGAGGGAGGAGCTAAAGACCAGTACAGACATACTATGGTGAGGGAGGGGGAGCTAGAGGCAGAGTATAGGCATTCTATGGAGAGGGAGGAGATGCTGGAGGCCGGTACCGACATTCCATTTAGAGTGAGGAGGAGCTAAAGGCTGGTACAGACATTCTATGGAAAGGGAGAAGGAGCTAGAGGCCAGTGCAGACATTCTATGGAGAGGGCAGAGGGAGGAGCTAGAGGCTGGTACAGACATTCTATGGAGAGGGCAGAGGGAGGAGCTAGAGGCCGGTACAGACATTCTATGGAGAGGGAGGAGGAGCTTGAGGCAGATGGAGGAGCTAGAGGCTAGTACAGACATTCCTTTGAGAGGGAGGAGGAGCTAGAGGCTGGTACACATATTCTATAGAGAGGGAGGAGGAGCTAGAGGCTGGTACACATATTCTATAGAGAGGGAGGAGGAGCTTGAGGCAGATGGAGGAGCTAGAGGCTGGTACAGACATTCCTTTGAGAGGGAGGAGGAGCTAGAGGCCAGTACAGACATTCTATGGAGAGGGTAGAGGGAGGAGCTAGAGGCAAATTCTTCTAAAACAACAGTAACACATTTAAGTGTAGCTGTCATTCCAGGAGAACATACAGCAGAATGTCTGTGCTAGCCTCTAGCTCTCCCTCTGCCTCTACTCCTCCCTCTGCCTCTAGCTCCCCCTCTGCCTCTAGCTCCCCCCTCTGCCTCTAGCTCCCCCCTCTGCCTCTAGCTCCCCCCTCTGCCTCTAGCTCCTCCCTTTGCCTCTAGCTCCTCCCTTTGCCTCTAGCTCCTCCCTTTGCCTCTAGCTCCTCCCTCTGCCTCTAGCTCCTCCCTCTGCCTCTAGCTCCTCCCTCTGCCTCTAGCTCCTCCCTCTGCCTCTAGCTCCTCCCTCTGCCTCTAGCTCCTCCCTCTGCCTCTAGCTCCTCCCTCTGCCTCTAGCTCCTCCCTCTCCATTGAACCTTATGAGCACCAACTGTCATATATTTTATTAATGTGAAAATCTGTGTTCACTTAATGCAGATTTTTAACCCTGAGTTGAGCGTTTTGGAGGAAAAAAATGCTGATCTCTAATTAAAACGACAGTTACTCTTTAAGAGGCTGAAAACGAGAGGAAGGTGCCTCCAACCTCAACAGGAATGTGGAGTGACTACTGTGCCATTGTCATGTGAGACATGTTAGGAATTCCTATGTAGCGCACACTGCAATATATTAAGGCACACTGCAATATTACACTATTGCAATGAATTGTACAAGCCCTCTTAAGGAATGTGATAGAAAAAAAAACTCCCGATTTAAAGATTCCAAAATGGAACCAATAAAATGTACAGTTTCTGCCCCCCAAAAAGCCAGAAGACCTCGTATAAATCTATTGAGCAGAATACATAAAAAAATCCTACATCTCCTCTTGACAATTTAATATTGAGGCACTTTTAAATAAGTTGCAATACCGGACCCGACCATAGACAAAAGTGGCGCTGTTTGTTAGGAATTAGTATCGAATGTCTTCCATGGTGTCAGCTCTCATTGACAGACAATGGAAAGTGTTTGCTGAAATTTTTGCCCTTGCCAGAGGGTGGCAGCAGATTCTTGCTTCATGGGTGAATTGTGGGTTTTATTGTTGTTCGCTTTCTAACCTTTTTTTGTCTGTTTTTTATGCAGCTTTGCTTTTTGCACGTGGAGATTTTAAGGAGCCTCACAGCCAAAGAGGGAAAGAAATCCTTTACAGATTTCTACAACACATTCCTGATGAAGGGTGCAGTGAGTATCTGGAGCTCTGAATTCTAGCTTTTCCTAGCTGCCACTAGGAGGCGCTCACTGCTGACTCATTAATAATATGCAGTAAGCTCCCTCTAGTGGTGACTGCAGGCAACAGCAATGAAAAATTGGAGGGCACAAAATTTTGCACCCTACTCTTCTCCATTCCGCCTGCACTATAAAACAAGCAGTAAGTAACGGCATGGATCTGCCTATGCAGAGCGCAGCAGTGGAGATGAGTTTGTCATCAATTGCTCCAATGGCCAAAATTTGAAAGCTCAATATAATGAAGTCATCTGTCATCTCAGTTGCTGCCTATGCAGAGCTGGAACTTTTCTCCTTCCTTTGCTATGCAGAGCACAGCAGCCAATAACAAACTTGTCTTAACTGCTTCACTCTGCATATGCAGCAACCAACATTGGTAAGCTTAATATAATGAAATCCGCATTGTCATCTTGGTTGCTGCCTATGCAGAGCACAGCAGTGGAGACAAATTTGTCAACGGCTGCTGCGTTCTGCATACGCAACCACCAATATTGGAAAGCTCAGTATAATGAAGTAAACTTTTGTCATTTCGGTGCAGCCTATGCAAAGCGCAGCACACAATGACTAATTCAACTGCACTGCTGCGCTCTGCATGTGAAATGAACAAAGTTGGAAAGCTCAGTATAATGCAAGTTGGCGTTGTCATCTTGGTTGCTGCAATCTGCACAGGCAATGGTCAAAATTGGAAAGAAATATAATAGTCAGCTTTGTCATCTCCGTTGCTGCCTATTCAGAGCTGGAACTTTTCTTCTTCCTTTACTATGCAGAGTGCAGCAGTCAATGACAAACTCGTCTCTACTGCTGCGGTCTGCATACGCAATGACCAAAATTGGGAAGCTTAGTATAATGAAGTCAGCTTTGACATCTCATTTGCTGCCTATACAGAGCACAGTAGCCAATGATGAACTCATCTTGTACTGCTGGGCTCTGCATACGCAATGACCAGAAGTTGGGAAGTTAAGTATAATAAAGTCAGCTTTGACATCTCGGTTGCTGCTTATATTGAGCACAGCAACCAATAATGAACTCGTCTGCACAGCTGGGCTCTTCATATACAACAACCAAGAGTGGGAAGCTCAGTATGATGAAGTCAACTTTGACATCTCTGTTGCTGCCTATGCAGAGCGCAGCAGCCAATTACAAACCCCTCTGCTCTGCTGCACACTGCATGCAAAATAACCAATATAGGTTAGCACAGTACAATGGAAGTCAGCTTTGTCATCTCGGTTGCTGTGTATGGTGCAGCAGCCAATTACAAACACGTCTGCATTATTGCTGTGCTCTGCATAGGCAGCAACAATAGAAAATTAGGAAGTAATTTTACAATTTTTCTAACCAGTTAGGGCTTTGGGCTACAGTTAGATTTAGAGTTTATAAAAATAAGTAATTTAAAAAAAGCTTAATTTTGTTTATTTTTTGCAAAAAGCAGCTCATTAAATATGTAGACTCCCGTAAAGGAGAATTTTCAATAGTCTGCGATTCCTAGCTGGACCTTGTCTGTAATTAATAAATAACGAGCAGTGATGTCAGGTTGCGGTGTGATTCCCGGTAGCTCCCGCCGCCTGTAGGGGTGACGGGCATATTTTAAGTGTGATTTTTGGACGGCCCCACTGGTAATAATTGGAGTCTTGTACAAACATCGGCCCCAGGGCAAATCTTTCACTGCATTGTTCAGCGGTGACTCAAACATTCCTGAGCGTCTGCAGCTCTGCGCTGGAAACACTTCCACCTCTCACGTTGCTTCTGTTTTCTTCCCCTGCAGGTTTTGCGGGTCCCAATCCCCAGTAACGTGTCCTTTGATCTGGGTGAGTTCTTACTGCCAACCTCCAAAGAGTGAAGTGTAACAGACATGCCAGCTTTGATGCCCCCTATGGCCGGAGCTTCCTGCATAGTTACAATATATAACCCTTGATGGAGGGTCACCACTTACGTTGGCGCTATGCTGTTCACCGGGATGGTGACAGTTACATCTCGTCTAGATAAATCTGCACAGATTTCACCTCCTGTCTCCCTGTGGAGAGCATTCTGCCCGCCAGTAGTGAGGAGACTTATAGCAGCAATCGTCCTCTGGGAACTATTCAAAACGTCACTTCAGTGAGGAAGTGAAAAACTGTAATGCCACCTAATAAAGGTAGCAATCCTAAAAGTCATAATTGGCTCTATAACAAGCCTTTTAATATGACTCAGGATTTGTGCCAGATTAGAACCCCAAACTGCAGACGCTACGTTTCGGGGTGATTGCCCGTCATCAGTGCGCTTGTTAAATAGTCAATTATGACTTTTAGGATTGCTACCTTTATTAGGTGGCATTAGAGTTTGTCAACTTCCTCACTGAAGTGACAATTTGCATATTTCCCAGAGGAGCATTGCGGCTATAAGTCTCCTCACTGCCGGCAGGCAGACTTCTCTCTACAAGGAGAATAGCTGTCCCCCCCCCCCCCCAGACCTTGTCTTAGCCTATCATACAGCTAGATCAGAATTCCCATACACTGCACTGATGAGGGGCAATCACCCCGAAATGCAACGTCTGCAGATTGGGGATCTGATCTGGCACAAATCTTAAAGGTATCAAATTTGTAACGATCTCACCAACGATTTCACGGGAGCGCGGCCGTTAGGACATTGTTTAGAGAACATTGGTGAGATGTCACACGTGTAGATATCGTGAACGACTCACCAACGATGTAGCGAGCAGCTATCGTTCACCTAACCCAGCGAATGATACTTGTCCAATGTTGTGAATGGGTGAAGTCGTTAACATAGTAACATAGTAACATAGTTTTTAAGGTTGAAGGAAGACTTTAAGTCCATCTAGTTCAACCCATAGCCTAACATCGTTATCACGGTGTCACACACAACGATGCAGCAGGTTGGCTGATCGTGGATCGTCTGATTTGAGAACATGTTCATAAATCTGCGATCAGCGATCCATCGATTTATCGTAGTCGTATCTCGATGTCACACGCAACGACGTCCTAACGATGTCGTTTGAACGACTCCAAACCCGTGACGTTTCAGTGATATCGTTCATAATATCGTACCATGTAACGGGCCTTTAGTCATTTTAAAAGGCTTGTTATAGAGTCAATTATGACTTTTAGGATTGCCACCTTTATTAGGTGGCATTAGAGTTCGTCTATGTCCTCACTGAAATGACAATTTGCATACCTCCTTTCTTAAAACTTTGCTACAGTGTATCAGTGCAGGGAAAATACATTGCTCAATAATTGAAGGGAGCCCAGGGATCACTCACAGGATCATACATGGGATCACTCGTCGGATCACACATCAGATGGCTCATAGGATTGTAAATGGAACTGCACGTTGAATGGTTCATCGTCTCACACACCAGATCAAACATTGCATCGCTCATTGGGTTGCACATTGCTTGTTTGTGTTGCACTTCATTTCACACATCGTCAAGTACATTGTCTGGCGCACTAATTGCACATCAGATAGTACATCATATTGCACCTCGTTTCCACTTGTACACCAGATGGCACATCGGATTGGTCATCGGATGGCTTATCGTTTCGCACACTGGTTGACACATTGGGCCGCTTACTGGATCCCTCACCAGATCATACATGGAGTCGCTCATAGGATGGCACATTGTTTGGCACTTTGTATTGCAAATTGTTTTGCACATCGTCTCGTACACCAGATGGCACAGCACATAGCTCATTGGGTGGCATGCTTGATTGCTCTTCGTTTCACACACTGTATGGCACATTGTTTCATACACCAGATCACACTGGATCACATCAAATCACTCATCAGAACCATTGCATTGCTCATCTCATCACTCATTTGCACACCAGATGACCCAATGTTTCCCACAACAGATCACACTGGATACATTGAATCGCTCATTAGATGGCACATCGGGTCGCACATCCGGTCACCGGTAGTTTCACACACTTTTGCACTTTGTTTCGCTAACCGGATCACACCTAGAGGGGCCCAGACTACTCGGGTCTTTCCCTTAGTCCTAGGCTGGCTTTGCAAGGAGTTTTCTCTTAAAGTATTTCTGGGGAAACCCCACTTCGCTGTGATCGCTCCACCCCGTGTCTGATTCATGCAGTGAACAGTTAGGTAGCATCGGTTCCTATTAACCTGTAAAGCGCTGTGGAATTAAAAATCGACTGCGACAAATAAATAATAACAAAAAGTCACCCTTAATCTGCATGAAAATCAGCAACAAGTTCTCAATTCTCTTGGAGCGCCACCAGTGGACAAATGAAGTCCTACAATGGTTCCCAATGATGGATGATGGATCCTGACCATATGCTGAGATCTACAGGGTGGGGGTCATTATAGCAATTTACTGATGGGGAAGATTGTAAACCAAATTCTGGATGAAGTGACCCTGTAAGAATGAAGAAAGCTGCACATTATGTTTTGGGTTTATTAGGAGCTTTCCTTCTTGGTTTACGCTCTTTGGTCATGTTCTGCACCTCTCGTTACTTTTGTCGTTCTTTCTGTTTTTGCCGTTAGTAGGGCAGCAGCGGTGAGAACTGTGTGTAGTTTGCTTTGTTGCACAAAGGCAAATCACTTCCTGAGTAGATGCGTGAAGCTGATAACTCCGCACATGGTTTTCCTGTCTCCTCCCTTCATAGAAGCGCTAAAAGTTTTCTGTGCATGAATATCACCACCTCCTGGGCACATTGGGTACTGCAGTGCAGAAAATGCCACATAGTCAGCATTTTCCCCTTCATTCTAGTGGAACGCATGGTGGCCGCAGAAGACTTAACCCTTTAGTTACTTATTTAAATTATTCCCAATTCTATTCCTGAGGATACCGGTTTCTAGGAACATCTACATTGATGCTAAATCCCAGGCCACATTGTCTGTCACTCGGCTTTTCAAAAAACGGAACTAATAATAAATCTGTGAAGCCATTGTGGAGATATTGACTTGTAAAGATTACATTTCCTCTTCAACCCATGGGGCGTTAGCAGAGATTCTTCTCTGGGGGCAGTTACTTTTTCCCCTACATGAAGTTGCCCAATCATAGCTAGGCAGAGGGTAAAAATAGCAAACTCCCCCAGAGAAGATCAAACTGATCTCGCTGCCAGCATCTCCTAAGATCTCACCGCTGGTTTCTTGCCGCCGACACCTGCTGTGATATCCCGCTGGGCTTTTTGCAGCTGGCCCTGCTGTGATATCCCCGCTGGGCTTTTTGCTGCTGGCACCTGCTGTGATCTCACCACTGGGCTTCTTGCAGCTGGCACCTGCTGTGATCTCACCGCTGGCTTCTTGCTGTCATCACCTGCTGAGGTCTCACTGCTGGTTTTTTTTTTTTGCGGCTGGCACCTGCTGTGATCTCACCGCTGGGCTTCTTGTTGCTGGCACCTGCTGTGATCTCACCGCTGGGCTTCTTGCAGCTGGCACCTGCTGTGATCTCACCGCTGGGCTTCTTGCAGCTGGCACCTGCTGTTATCTCACCGTTGGGCTTCTTGCAGCTGGCACCTGCTGTGATCTCACCGCTGGGCTTCTTGCAGCAGTCACACTCCCCGCTGGGCTTCTTGCAGCTGGCACCTGCTATGATCTCACCGCTGGGCTTCTTGCTGTCATCACCTGCTGAGATCTCACCGCTGTTTTTTTTTTTTACGGCTGGCACCAGCTGTGATCTCACCACTGGGTTTCTTGCTGCTGGCATTTGCTGTGATCTCACCGCTGGGCTTCTTGCAGCTGTCACACTCCCCGCTGGGCTTCTTGCAGCTGGCACCTGCTGTGATCTCGCCGCTGGGCTTCTTGCTGTCATCACCTGCTGAGATCTCACCGCTGTTTTTTTTTTGCGGCTGGCATCAGCTGTGATCTCACCACTGGGTTTCTTGTGGCTGGCACCTGCTGTGATCTCACCACTGGGTTTCTTGTGGCTGGCACCTGCTTTGATCTCACCACTGGGCTTCTTGCTGCTGGCACCTGCTGTGATTTCACTGCTGGGTTTCTTGCGGCTGGCACCAGCTTTGATCTCACCACTGGGTTTCTTGTGGCTGGCACCTGCTGTGATCTCACCACTGGGCTTCTTGCTGCTGGCACCTGCTGTGATTTCACTGCTGGGTTTCTTGTGGCTGGCACCTGCTGTGATCTCTTTGCTGGGCTTCTTGTGGCTGGCACCTGCTGTGATCTCTTTGCTGGGCTTCTTGCGGCTGGCACCTGCTGTGATCTCACCGCTGGGCTTCTTGCTTTCGGCACCTGCTGTGATCTCACCGCTGGGCTTCTTGCTTTCGGCACCTGCTGTGATCTCACCGCTGGGCTTCTTGCTTTCGGCACCTGCTGTGATCTCACCGCTGGGCTTCTTGCTTTCGGCACCTGCTGTGATCTCACCGCTGGGCTTCTTGCTTTCGGCACCTGCTGTGATCTCACCGCTGGGCTTCTTGCTTTCGGCACCTGCTGTGATCTCACCGCTGGGCTTCTTGCTTTCGGCACCTGCTGTGATCTCACCGCTGGGCTTCTTGCTTTCGGCACCTGCTGTGATCTCACCGCTGGGCTTCTTGCTTTCGGCACCTTCTGTGATCTCACCGCTGGGTTTCCTACACTCTTCACCTGCTGAGCTCTCACTGTTGGGATCTCGTCAGTGGCACCTACTGAGATCTTGAACCTGTGATCTTGTCGCTGGAATCTGCTGGGATGTCACTGCCATCACCTGTCCTGGTTGGGCACATCAGTGCTACCAGACAGAATAAAAATTCCATATGTATGTCTGCATGGAGCTGGTTCTGTAAGGTGGAAATTCTATTACATGTCATGTTTCCTATCACAGATCGCACACGGGTAGACTTGATCCAAGATGACACGCTGAAGAAACATATCACCGAGATCCAGAGTTATCAGATCCCAGAGATCTGCCGACAGCTGGAAGATTTCCGGTAAGTGCACGGCTCTACCAATGGGACAAACTATTTGGAGAAAAGTAAGTGCCCCCTCCACATTACACTACAGGGGCTTCTCTGCCTCCCATCCACATCCATAGACATTAATACTGAGTCGGCCTCTGCAGATATAACAGCTCCCGCTCTTCTAGGAAGGATTTCTACAAGAGTTTGGAATTGTTTTCCCTTCATCCAGAAGAGCGAAAGGTTTTAGGCCTAAGGACAAGGGACCTGAGATTTTAGGCCAGGGGTGAGGGGCCGAGGTTATACAGCAGGGCGAGGGCCAGAGGTTTAGGTGGGGGCGAGGGACCTGAGATTTTAAGCTTGAGGTGAGGGGCCTGAGGTTAATACACCTGGGATGAGGGGCCAGAGGTTTTAGACTGGGGGGGCGAGGAGCCAGAGGTTTTTAGGCTGGGGACAAGGGACCGAAGGTTATACACCAGAGTCGAAGGGCCAGAGGTTTTAGGTTGGGGGCGAGGGGCTGGAAATTTTAGGCTGGGGATGAGGGATCACAGGTTTTAGGCGGGGCAGCAAGGAGCCGGAGGCGACTAGGGCGAGGAGCCGGAGGTTAGTCAGCAGGGGCGAGCGGCTGAAGGTTTTTAGGTTGGGGGTGAGGGGCTGAAGGCTTTAGGCTGAGTTCGAGAGTCGGGAGGTTTTAGGCAAGAGGTTATACACCTGGGGCAAGGGGCAGGAGGTTGTTGTAGGCTGGAGGTGATTGGGTCTAAGTTATACCCTTTGGGCAAGGGGCCGGAGGTTATAGGCTGGGAGCAAGGGCGGAGGTTATAGGCTGGGGAGCAAGGGGCTGGAGGTTATGCATCTTGGGCAAGAGGCCAGAGGTTTTGGACTGGGGAGCGAGTGGCCGGAGGTTATTCACCTTGGGCAAGGGGCCGGAGGTTTTATGTTGGGGGCGAGGGGCCAGAGGTTATACAGCTGGGGTGGTAAGACAGGCGGTAGTTGTAGGCTGGAGGTGATTTGGTCTAAGTTATACCCTTTGGGCAAGGGGGTGGAGGTTTTAGGCTGTGGGCGAGGGTCCGGAGGTTATATACCAGGGACAAGGGGACAGAATTAGAACTCTCTGAGTTCAGTGATGAGGCTTGGGGACCCAATGCGTTTGTCTGTATATTATAGAAAGTTATTAGATTGATTGTGGACCTTTCATATTGTAGAGATGTCAGTTTCTGGTTGTCATGTTTCTTATTTTGTGCAGTGACCGTCTATTCCTGTGCTTAGTATTGTCGGCTCTTATTTTCTTCATTATTTGTATAGGTCCAAAAGGGTACTTGGTATGACTCCTGGAGAGCTGGAGCTCAGTGAGCTGGAGTCTTATAGGACCAATGACCGATATATACTGCAGTCCAAAGAAAAACAGCTGGCGGAGCGTCTGATGGGGAAGCTGGATGATATGCAGTGAGTATGTCCAGTGGGCACGGCGGAGGGGCAAAGGACTTACTTTTTATTGATGAAAACTTTAATTGTTGGGATCCATCAAAGCTTGTACAACAAGGTTCTTGCATTAAATACTTTGAAAAGTTGGAAAATGTTGGCACCTGAGTCCCCAGCTCCACCGGACAATGTGAGCCCAGCTGGAACGGATGGGGTCATGACGAGGTATAGCTTGTCAGATTCATGGAATAAGATCTGCAGCGAGGCGCACACGGAGGCGCACACCACTTCAGACCTTACCTAATTCAGAGGTCTGCGCCTCTTAGGGAATCAGGTACTTCGCACTCCACCCTCGTCTGCTCATCTTGATGAATAGGGGCCAAGCCCCTTGTTAACACAAACCACCTCTACCTGCACACCCTGTTGCGTAACACTGGTAATAATTACTGACAGCCAGTTACAGGATAGTTTCCTCACAATGTTGTGTTGCACAGCGCCCGTCCCACCACTGGCCTGCAACGCTCTGCATTGTATATTGCACCTGACAGCAGCGCCGGTTGCGCAACCGTGCAACGTACTCCAGTGCTTGTCCTGCCCCCATGTTACTCGCTTTGATGCCTGTTCTGCTCTCTGCTGTTTGCACCCTTCTGTGGCTTGTGGCAGTACCTGACGGCGTTATTTTCTTGCTTATCACTGTCCCCCATGTAGCTGTGCTGCTTCCTACATTGCCTATTAAAGACCCCTGTTACTTGTCAGTCCATTATTTCCTGTGTCTCTTCTCTTGCTTGGTATTGAGTATAACTTTGATTGTTGCTCTGCTGTCCCTATGTGACTTTGGCAGCCATGCCTTTCCCTTTACTGTGCTGCATGATGGGAATTGAAGTTCTGTAACATTTATTGAGCCTCAGGTTGGAGGCTGAGTGTAGTGGGGACGTCTGTGCCTTCTGCCGTGGCCTTCTCCGCCGTGGCCTTCTCCGCTGTGCCCTTCTCCGCCGTGGCCTTCTCCGCCGTGGCCTTCTCCGCCGTGGCCTTCTCCGCCGTGGCCTTCTCCGCCGTGGCCTTCTCCACCGTGGCCTTCTCCTCCGTGCCCTTCTCCTCTGGTACCCTTCTCTTCTGTGCCTGTCTCTCCTGTGCCTGTCTCTCCTGTGCCTGCTCTCTCCTGTGCCTGTCTCTCCTGTGCCTGTCTCTCCTGTGCCTGTCTCTCCTGTGCCTGTCTCTCCTGTGCCTGTCTCTGCTGTGCCTGTCTCTGCTGTGCCTGTCTCTCCTGTGCCTGTCTCTCCTGTGCCTGTCTCTCCTGTGGCTGTCTCTCCTGTGGCTGTCTCTCCTGTGGCTGTCTCTCCTGTGGCTGTCTCTCCTGTGGCTGTCTCTCCTGTGGCTGTCTCTCCTGTGGCTGTCTCTCCTGTGGCTGTCTCTCCTGTGGCTGTCTCTCCTGTGGCTGTCTCTCCTGTGGCTGTCTCTCCTGTGCCTGTCTCTCCTGTGCCTGTCTCTCCTGTGCCTGTCTCTCCTGTGCCTGTCTCTCCTGTGCCTGTCTCTCCTGTGCCCGTCTCTCCTGTGCCCGTCTCTCCTGTGCCCGTCTCTCCTGTGCCTGTCTCTCCTGTGCCCGTCTCTCCTGTGCCCTTTGTGGTGCCTTTCTCCACCGTGCCCTTCTCTCCTGTGCCCCTCTCCACATTGCCTTTCTCTGCCATGCCATTCTCCACTGCCTCCTCTTCTATCCCACCCTGCATCTGGCCGTCTATATATAACTCTGCTCCCGGCTGGGAAAGTCGGGACCCTCGATGAACCCAGGAACCTCTGGGAATTGACTCATTCTGCATCTCACACTCGTTAACCCATGCCTTGCCTGCTGGCTCAGCCCGATCCTGAATGTTGCGCACTCCCCGGAGCGTATGACGGACCATGGGTTAATACCCAGGAAGCGGTTTTGGGTCTTGGGAAGTTTCCGCCGTCTCCTTTCCCTAATGCAGAACATCTGTCTCCATCTTTCGTGGGTTGCATCATCCTGCCGCGTGGCCGGGTATATAAGATCGGCGCCGGCCCCATCGCCTCCATTCACTGACTCTGGACTCGGAGACACTTGTAGAAGCCTCTCGTACCATGATCAGCAGGACGCCTTGTGCCCAATTCACTCTCGCTAGACATGATATTCTGTGGGTGAGTCCTGTGCGGAGGATGGCATGGAGACACATTTCTGCTTGGTTTCTCTGTTTTATACATTCTCTTGAAAAATTCTGTAACTTTTTAATTTGCTTTGCTCCTTTATTCATCTCCATTATTAAGATCTCTGCTTGCTGCAATGCCCATACTGAAAACCTAATAGAGCCAGTACCTCTCACAGCTGCGCCCCTGCTGCAACCCTGTCCAGGCAAGCGACCTGTGCTCCTGTCTGCTACATTCACCTGCACTGATACATTGTAACAATCTATCATGGCTGGACAGATTTATGTTGATATGGTACTTAATATAATTGTAGTAAACACTCAGATGTGAGATGTATCCGGTCTGAAAGTAGGTAGGGGTGGAGATTTGTGTGGGCTGCAAAGACCCCGTAGAGGGACAGAATATGGGCTGCACTCACTATTCTGCTGGTGGAGTCACTGTGTGCATACATTACATTACTGATCCTGAGTTACCTCCTGTATTATACTCCAGAGCTGCACTCACTATTCTGCTGGTGCAGTCACTGTGTACATACATTACTGATCCTGAGTTACCTCCTGTATTATACTCCAGAGCTGCACTCACTATTCTGCTGGTGGAGTCACTGTGTGCATACATTACATTACTGATCCTGAGTTACCTCCTGTATTATACTCCAGAGCTGCACTCACTATTCTGCTGGTGCAGTCACTGTGTACATACATTACATTACTGATCCTGAGTTACCTCCTGTATTATACTCCAGAGCTGCACTCACTATTCTGCTGGTGCAGTCACTGTGTACATACATTACATTACTGATCCTGTACTGATCCTGAGTTATCTCCTGTATTATACTCCAGAGCTGCACTCACTATTCTGCTGGTGGAGTCACTGTGTACATACATTACATTACTGATCCTGAGTTACCTCCTGTATTATACTCCAGAGCTGCACTCACTATTCTGCTGGTGCAGTCACTGTGTACATACATTACATTACTGATCCTGAGTTACCTCCTGTATTATACTCCAGAGCTGCACTCACTATTCTGCTGGTGCAGTCACTGTGTACATACATTACTGATCCTGAGTTACCTCCTGTATTATACTCCAGAGCTGCACTCACTATTCTGCTGGTGCAGTCACTGTGTACATACATTACATTACTGATCCTGTACTGATCCTGAGTTATCTCCTGTATTATACTCCAGAGCTGCACTCACTATTCTGCTGGTGGAGTCACTGTGTACATACATTACATTACTGATCCTGAGTTACCTCCTGTATTATACTCCAGAGCTGCACTCACTATTCTGCTGGTGGAGTCACTGTGTACATACATTACATTACTGATCCCGAGTTACCTCCTGTATTATACTCCAGAGCTGCACTCACTATTCTGCTGGTGCAGTCACTGTGTACATACATTACATTACTGATCCGGAGTTACCTCCTGTATTATACTCCAGAGCTGCACTCACTATTCTGCTGGTGCAGTCACTGTGTACATACATTACATTACTGATCCTGTGTTACCTCCTGTATTATACTCCAGAGCTGCACTCACTATTCTGCTGGTGCAGTCACAGTGTACATACATTACTCATCCTGAGTTACCTCCTGTATTATACTCCAGAGCTGCACTCACTATTCTGCTGGTGCAGTCACAGTGTACATACATTACTGATCCTGAGTTACCTCCTGTATTATACTCCAGAGCTGCACTCACTATTCTGCTGGTGGAGTCACTGTGTACATACATTACATTACTGATCCCGAGTTACCTCCTGTATTATACTCCAGAGCTGCACTCCCTATCCTGCTGGTGCAGTCACTGTATACATACATTACATTACTGATCCTGAGTTACCTCCTGTATTATACTCCAGAGCTGCACTCACTATTCTGCTGGTGCAGTCATTGTGTACATACATTACATTACTGATCCTGAGTTACCTCCTGTATTATACTCCAGAGCTGCACTCACTATTCTGCTGGTGCAGTCACTGTGTACATACATTACATTACTGATCCTGAGTTACCTCCTGTATTATACTCCAGAGCTGCACTCACTATTCTGCTGGTGCAGTCACTGTGTACATACATTACATTACTGATCCTGAGTTACCTCCTGTATTATACTCCAGAGCTGCACTCACTATTCTGCTGGTGCAGTCACTGTGTACATACATTACATTACTGATCCTGAGTTACCTCCTGTATTATACTCCAGAGCTGCACTCACTATTCTGCTGGTGCAGTCACTGTGTACATACATTACATTACTGATCCTGAGTTACCTCCTGTATTATACTCCAGAGCTGCACTCACTATTCTGCTGGTGCAGTCACTGTGTACATACATTACATTACTGATCCTGAGTTACCTCTGTATTATACTCCAGAGCTGCACTCACTATTCTGCTGTGAGTCACTGTGTATCTTATTCTGTTGATGTCAGTGGGGATCATGTAAATCCTGATTACTGTGGTCTGCGGTGCTGAGCTCCAATGTTCTTCTTCTTTTTACAGCCCAAACATCTCTACGGACGAGGAGAAAAGGTAAGGAAGGCCACGTGTGTCTTCTGCGCTGCTATAGATCATATCAGCTGCACTCCCTCCACATAGTCTCTGCTCTGTCCGGGCACCCGGCCGGTGCTGAGTCCTGCGCTCTGACCCTTCTGTATTACACTGAGATATGCAGCTGTATACTGAGTCCTACAAGGAATCCTTCCTAGAAAAGTATGCAAATAAGATGTCGTCCAGAATTAAGAAAACTGTCTCTAGTGCCCCCTGTAGGTCACTGCTCTATAAATCAACATCTCGTCCATCTCAGAGCTTTGAATCCAGAATATGGATTTATGGGTGGCCATGGATATGACATTTTTGTCCTTCTGCTGGAGCTAGTTTTTGCCTCAGTCATTATAAGAAGTAACAGTGCCACTCCTGATCATAGGCTGTGTCTGGTATTGCAGCTCAGCTTTTTTCCTGCTGTGACTTCTACTGGGGAGATGTAGTATTACATAGTGCTTGTTCACGTCACTGCAGATGTGAGCCCTGGTGTGTTGGTGCGTCTCTGTCCCATAAAGTCCCCACACTGGACACCATATACTCCCCACACTGGACACCATATACTCCCCACACTGGACACCATATACTCCCCACACTGGACACCATATACTCCCCACACTGGACACCATATACTCCCCACACTGGACACCATATACTCCCCACACTGGACACCATATACTCCCCACACTGGACACCATATACTCCCCACACTGGACACCATATACTCCCCACACTGGACACCATATACTCCCCACACTGGACACCATATACTCCCCACACCGGACACCATATACTCCCCACACCGGACACCATATACTCCCCACACCGGACACCATATACTCCCCACACCGGACACCATATACTCCCCACACCGGACACCATATACTCCCCACACCGGACACCATATACTCCCCACACCGGACACCATATAGGACGGGTGGGACTGTAACGTCATTGAAATCTTCGGTTCTTCTTGCAGTTCTGCCATCGTCCATGCCATAGGCGCCTACATGAAGCACATTGGGGTGAAGACCAAGGTGGCGGATAGCAAAAAATCCAAAAGTGGCTTTTTCAGGAAAATGGTGAGTGATCATGAATGGAAATTATTTTAATTTCAGTTTGGGGTGCATTTCAGATCAGTGCCTGTGATTTCAGACTGTGCCTGGTGGATTTCAGATCTGTGCCTGGTGGATTTCAGATCGTGTGCCTGGTGGATTTCAGATCTGTGCCTGGTGGATTTCAGATCTGTGCCTGGTGGATTTCAGATCGGGTGCCTGGTGGATTTCAGATCTGTGCCTGGTGGATTTCAGATCGGTGCCTGGTGGATTTCAGATCGGTGCCTGGTGGATTTCAGATCGGTGCCTGGTGGATTTCAGATCGGTGCCTGGTGGATTTCAGATCTGTGCCTGGTGGATTTCAGATCTGTGCCTGGTGGATTTCAGATCTGTGCCTGGTGGATTTCAGATCTGTGCCTGGTGGATTTCAGATCTGTGCCTGGTGGATTTCAGATGGGTGCCTGGTGGATTTCAGATGGGTGCCTGGTGGATTTCAGATGGGTGCCTGGTGGATTTCAGATGGGTGCCTGGTGGATTTCAGATCGGTGCCTGGTGGATTTCAGATGGGTGCCTGGTGGATTTCAGATGGGTGCCTGGTGGATTTCAGATGGGTGCCTGGTGGATTTCAGATGGGTGCCTGGTGGATTTCAGATCGGTGCCTGGTGGATTTCAGATGGGTGCCTGGTGGATTTCAGATGGGTGCCTGGGGGATTTCAGATGGGTGCCTGGTGGATTTCAGATGGGTGCCTGGTGGATTTCAGATGGGTGCCTGGTGGATTTCAGATGGGTGCCTGGTGGATTTCAGATGGGTGCCTGGTGGATTTCAGATGGGTGCCTGGTGGATTTCAGATCGGTGCCTGGTGGATTTCAGATCTGTGCCTGGTGGATTTCAGATCTGTGCCTGGTGGATTTCAGATGGGTGCCTGGTGGATTTCAGATGGGTGCCTGGTGGATTTCAGATCTGTGCCTGGTGGATTTCAGATCGGTGCCTGGTGGATTTCAGATGGGTGCCTGGTGGATTTCAGATCTGTGCCTGGTGGATTTCAGATCTGTGCTTGGTGGATTTCAGATCTGTGCTTGGTGGATTTCAGTTCTGTGCTTGGTGGATTTCAGATCTGTGCTTGGTGGATTTCAGATCTGTGCTTGGTGGATTTCAGATCTGTGCTTGGTGGATTTCAGATCTGTGCTTGGTGGATTTCAGATCTGTGCTTGGTGATTTCAGATCTGTGCTTGGTGGATTTGAGATTGGTGCCTGGTGGATTTGAGATTGGTGCCTGGTGGATTTCAGATCGGTGCCTGGTGGATTTCAGATCGGTGCCTGGTGGATTTCAGACTGGTGCCTGGTGGATTTCAGACTGGTGCCTGGTGGATTTCAGACTGGTGCCTGGTGGATTTCAGATCGGTGCCTGTGGATTTCGGATCTGTGCTTGCTGTCAGTGAATAGTATCGTTATACATCCATTCTGGACCTCATTGTGTTTTCTTTTTTCCAGGTGTCTGCAAAGAAGCCGGATGAGACCTTGAAACCTAAGAAACCCTTCAGTATCTGGAACCGCAATGAAACTCCACACAGTGAGTACAGGCCGAAACGTGACGTTACTGCAGCCGCCCTATGATAAAGCTTTACAGGGGCTGATCTCATCATGGCTCCATTTAAGTGTTGGTTTGGATAATTCCTTCTCACATGAGGAAACCTCTCTTGCTTCAAACTTACAGTGGGCAACCATGATAATGTATATACAGTACAGACCAAAAGTTTGGACACACCTCCATCATTCAAAGAGTTTTCTTAACCTTCGGGACTATGAAAATTGTAGATTCACACTCAAAGCATCAAAACTGTGAATGAACACGTGGAATTATATATTTAACAAACAAGTGTGAAACAACTGAAAATATGTCTTATATTCTAGGTTCTTCAAAGTAGCCTTCTCTTGCTGTGATTACTGCTTTGCACACTCTTGGCATTCTCTTGATGAGCTTCAAGAGGTAGTCACCGGGAATGGTCTTCACTTCACAGGTGTGCCCTGTCAGGGTTAATAAGTGGGATTTCTGGCCTTATAAATGGGGTTGGGGCCATCAGTTGTGTTGTGCAGAAGTCTTGTGGATACACAGCTGATCGTCCTACTGAATAGACTGTTAGAATTTGTATTATGGCAAGAAAAAAGCAGCTAAGTAAAGAAAAACGAGTGGCCATCATTACTTTAAGAAATGAAGGTCAGTCAGTCCGAAAAATTGGGAAAACTTTGAAAGTGTCCCCAAGTGCAGTTGCAAAAACCATCAAGCGCTACAAAGAAACTGGCTCACATGAGGACCGCCCCAGGAAAGGAAGAGCAAGAGTCACCTTTGCTGCAGAGGATAAGTTCATCCGAGTCACCAGCCTCAGAAATCGCAGGTTAATAGCAGCTCAGATTAGAGACCAGGTCAATGCCACACAGAGGTCTAGCAGCAGACACATCTCTACAACAACTGTTAAGAGGAGACTTTGTGCAGCAGGCCTTCATGGTAAAATAGCTGCTAGGAAACCACTGCTAAGGACAGGCAACAAGCAGAAGAGACTTGTTTGGGCTAAAGAACACAACAAATGAACATTAGACCAGTGGAAATCTGTGCTTTGGTCTGATGAGTCCAAATTTGAGATCTTTGGTTCCAACCCCCGTGTCTTTGTGCGACACAGAATAGGTGAACGGATGGACTCTACATGCCTGGTTCCCATCGTGAAGCATGGAGGAGGAGGTGTGATGGTGATGGGGTGCTTTGCTGGTGACACTGTTGGGGATTTCTTCAAAATTGAAGGCATACTGAACCAGCATGGCTACCACAGCATCTTGCAGTGGCATGCTATTCCATCTGGATTGCGTTTAGTTGGACCATCATTTATTTTTCCACAGGACAATGCCCCCAAACACACCTCCAGGCTGTGTAAGGGCTATTTGACCAAGAAGGAGAGTGATGGGGTGCTACGCCAGATGACCTGACCTCCACAGTCACCAGACCTGTACCCAATCGAGATGGTTTGGGGTGAGCTGGACCGCAGAGTGAAGGCAAAAGGGTCAACAAGTGCTAAGCATCTCTGGGAACTCCTTCAAGACTGTTGGGAGACTGTTCCGGTGACTACCTCTTGAAGCTCATCAAGAGAATGCCAAGAGTGAGCAAAGCAGTAATCAAAGCAAAAGGTGGCTACTTTGAAGAACCTAGAATATAAGACATATTTTCAGTTGTTTCACACTTGTTTGTTAAGTATATAATTCCACATGTGTTATTTCATGGCTTTGATGCCTTCAGTGTGAATGTACAATCTGCATAGTCATGAAAATAAAGAAAACTCTTTGAATGAGAAGGTGTGTGCAAACCTATGGTCTATAATGTATACAAAATATTTCTTATATTCTGCAGTCATTAAGTTACATACTCCAGAGCTGCACTCACTATTCTGCTGGTGCAGTCACTGTGTACATACATTACATTACTGATCCTGAGTCACCTCCTGTATTATACTCCAGAGCTGCACTCACTATTCTGCTGGTGCAGTCACTGTGTACATACATTACATTACTGATCCTGAGTTACCTCCTGTAGTATACTCCAGAGCTGTACTCACTATTCTGCTGGTGCAGTCACTGTGTACATACATTACATTACTGATCCTGAGTCACCTCCTGTATTATACTCCAGAGCTGCACTCACTATTCTGCCGGTGCAGTCACTGTGTACATACATTACATTACTGATCCTGAGTTACCTCCTGTATTATACTCCAGAGCTGCACTCACTATTCTGCCGGTGCAGTCACTGTGTACATACATTACATTACTGATCCTGAGTTGCCTCCTGTATTATACTCCAGAGCTGCACTCACTATTCTGCTGTTGGATCCCTTCACCCTGGGCAGGGAGCTCCCCTATTAGATATATATACCTTAAAGGGATCCTGTCACCCCCAAAACACATGTAAACCTATTAAAACCTGTCCCTAGAGCATATTAACACTTTCCCTACACTGTTTTTACCTCCTAAATGCAGTAAATGACATTGCATAAAAACGTTTTATAAGTACCTGATTACTGATGATAATGAGTGACTATGCTATTCATAGTCACTCATCCAGGCTGCCCCTCTGCTTCATAGCACGCCTGAATAGGCGTGATCTTCATAGCAGATTCAAATTGCCGCCTCCCTGCTGTGCCCTGTGTCGTCCGAGGCTGCTGTGTGGCTGGGTGACGCGATCCGCGTCATTCCGCGCGCCGGGTGACGTATTTACACCGGCGCCGCGCTGTAAACTTCAAAATGCGCACTGCGCATGCGCATGGGCATGCGCAGTGTGCATTTTGAAGCCGACAGCGCGGCGCCGGTGTAAATACGTCACCCGGCGCGCAGAATGACGCGGATCGCGTCACCCAGCCACACAGCAGCCTCGGACGACACAGGGCACAGCAGGGAGGCGGCAATTTGAATCTGCTATGAAGATCACGCCTATTCAGGCGTGCTATGAAGCAGAGGGGCAGCCTGGATGAGTGACTATGAATAGCATAGTCACTCATTATCATCAGTAATCAGGTACTTATAAAACGTTTTTATGCAATGTCATTTACTGCATTTAGGAGGTAAAAAGAGTGTAGGGAAAGTGTTAATATGCTCTAGGGACAGGTTTTAATAGGTTTACATGTGTTTTGGGGGTGACAGGATCCCTTTAAAGGCACCTCTGAGGGGGTTGCCAGAGATAACCTTAAAGGATGGTTTTCTAGGGTTCTGGAATCTCCTGTCCTCGCCTTGTTTCTCCCCCTTACTCTGCTGCTCAGATCAATAGCGCTCCTCAGATTCCTTCCTGTTCTTTTCCATTTTTTGCTATCATGTATCTGTCTTCTCACTGTGTCTCTTGTGTCTTCCTCCATCTCCAGCCACCTTTCGTCTCTCAGCTTGTATGACATGCTTATAGGGGTTGTCCAGGATTAAAAAAACATGGCCACTTTCTTCGAGAAACTGCTCGGCTGTCTGTGAAACTATATTTCAGCTGCATTAAAGTCAAGCTGCACTACCTGATATGTACAGAGGTGGCGCTGTTTTTGGAATACAGCTGCCATACTTTCAAAACCATGGACAAATCCTTTAAATTAAGAAAAAACACCAGTAAATATGTGTCAGAGTGGGGTTATGGGTGGCGAGCTCTTGTCCCAGCTCATCTTCATCGCTTGTTTTTTTGTTTGTTTTTCCCTTCTCTCTGCTCCTCCCCGTGTTTTTCACAGATTTTGAGACCAGACCGACAAAGTTTGAGGCTGAAGGTATCTTCAGAATATAGACCCCCCCCTAATCTTCGTTTTACTCCCCAATACCAATCTTATGTCACCATTCAATCAACTGCATGATGGAATGTACCAAACGTTCACCACGGGGGTGGGGGTTGCTTTGCAGCATGGGGGCCACTTCTGACTAATGCACCTAAATGGTTTGAGACAGGACAAGTTATGATTGCAGCCCTGCACAGATTAAAGCCTCAGTCCCACAACCTACTAATGTCATGCTGGGAGATTTTAATACAATGGAGTCCCATGGTTGTATTCAGTGAGACGAAGCCACTCGCCTAACTGAAAACACTGAAAAATGCTCCTAGGTCTTGGGCTAAGTGGCTGCTTTAGTCTGACATAGTCTATTGAAGTCCTATTAGAATCCTTAATCTTTCAATACTTTGACTTGGAATTTTGCTGAGCATGACCCTCCTGAGTTACAGTAGATTTAAAGGGATTTCTTTCACAATTTTTGTTTTTTACCTAAATGTATATATATGGGGATAAGATTAATTTTTGTAATTGGGCTTCATTAAAGATTTTGCCCCGTTTGGTTATTACAGCCACTTTTGCTTCCATGCACATTCAACTTTGATGTGGTCTATGGTCATCAAACAACTGAGAGGAGCTCAGAAAAAGACAGATAAGCGTTAAAAATTCCCTGTCATACCTTAATCGCCAGCTCGCTGGCTGATTCTCAGTTACATTATTCTATAGCCAGCATTAGACAGTGCAACATGGAGGCTATAGAAGGCAAACGGGCAATATTTGTAATCAAACCCAATTGCAGAAATGATTTTAGCCCCAATTACATGCATTTAATTAAAAAACAAAATTGTCTCCTTATGTGAGTAACGCCCTTTAAGCACACCTATAACAGTAATGAAATCTTTCTCGCCCATGAGGAAGTTGAGCAACCATCTTTTGCAAGACCTTGGTGTAGAAATTGTCTCTTTGCCCATAATTTACTGTAGATACGAGATATCAATGGTCTATAGTCTATTTGGATCAAGCAAGTTTTCCCATAGTGTAAAGTAGAATTTTTTCCATTTTTCTTAAGTGCAAAATTAGTAAACTTTCAAAATAGTTTTCATTAGAACATTCCTACCTTTATTGATGTTGTAGAGTTTGTGCTACTCCTTCACTTAGTAGGTAGTGCCCCTAGCACACTACTCTTGTTGGGGCTGATGTAATTTGCTCTCTCTTTTCCATGTTAAGGCGCCCATAAACCTTAAAAGCGGTCAACCAATGCCTCATTTGGCCAAAAGCTATCATTCCTGACACATGAATGTCTCGCTTGGCCAACCATCGTGTTCTCTATTCCTGACACATGAATGTCTCGCTTATCCAACCATCGTGTTCTCTATGGGGAGAGCAGAGTAAGTCACTGCTAAGTAATTTAAAACCACCTCTCCAAACATCATCTCCCTCAAGGAAAGATGTGAGGCCCTCACACATGGGATAGCAGTACAAAGTTGGTTTGTGGAGAGGGAAGAAAGCATGTAAGTCTTCGGAGAGCTCTTTGGAGTTCTGTGTAGAGCAGAGCAACCACAGCTTAGTCTAGAGAGAGAAGGAGGGAGAAATTATACACTCCTCGGTATCCGTGCCTTTCACAGTATATGAGAAGATATCCTTCTTATCTCAGATTATCTCAGCACAGGAGATGTAATATGATCAGACCATGTCCCTGTACAGTCAGCCAGTACATAGCAGGACACATATATAAGATTATCTCAGCACAGGAGATGTGGTATGATCAGACCATGTCCCTGTACAGTCATCCAGTACATAGCAGGACACATATATAAGAGTATCTCAGCACAGGAGATGTGGTATGATCAGACCATGTCCTGTACAGTCAGCCAGTACATAGCAGGGACACATATATAAGATTATCTCAGCACAGGAGATGTGGTATGATCAGACCATGTCCCTGTACAGTCAGCCAGTACATAGCAGGACACATATATAAGATTATCTCAGCACAGGAGATGTGGTATGATCAGACCATGTCCCTGTACAGTCAGCCAGTACATAGCAGGGGCACATATGAGATTATCTCAGCACAGGAGATGTGGTATGATCAGACCATGTTCCTGTACAGTCAGCCAGTACATAGCAGGACACATATATAAGATTATCTCAGCACAGGAGATGTGGTATAATCAGACCATGTCCCTGTACAGTCAGCCAGTACATAGCAGGGACACATATATAGGATTATCTCAGCACAGGAGATGTGGTATGATCAGACCATGTTCCTGTACAGTCAGCCAGTACATAGCAGGGACACATATATAAGATTATCTCAGCACAGGAGATGTGGTATGATCAGACCATGTCCCTGTACAGTCAGCCAGTACATAGCAGGCACATATAGAAGATTATCTCAGCACAGGAGATGTGGTATGATCAGACCATATTCCTGTACAGTCAGCCAGTACATAACAGGGACACATATATAAGATTATCTCAGCACAGGAGATGTGGTATGATCAGACCATGTCCCTGTACAGTCAGCCAGTACATAGCAGGGACACATATATAAGATTATTTCAGCAAAGGAGATGTGGTATGATCACACCATGTCCCTGTACAGTCAGCCAGTACATAGCAGGACACATATATAATATTATCTCGGCACAGGAGATGTGGTATGATCAGACCATGTCCCTGTACAGTCAGCCAGTACATAGCAGGACACATATATAAGATTATCTCAGCACAGGAGATATGGTATGATCAGACCATGTCTCTGTACAGTCAGCCAGTACATAGCAGGACACATATATAAGATTATCTCAGCACAGGAGATGTGGTATGATCAGACCATGTCCCTGTACAGTCAGCCAGTACATAGCAGGGACACATATATAAGATTATCTCAGCACAGGAACATTATTATTAAACACATCCAATTGTGGAGATTATTATTATTACAAGATCTATTGATTAAAATCAACTTTAAAATTAACTTTGTTCACAGGAAAACCCGTTTTAAGTCAAGGTAGCCATTAATATGTGTAAAATTATTGATTGATAGAATTGCCGTCTCGTGCGTTGGTTTACAGTCGGGTCATAAATTACGTTTTTTTGGGACTGAGGCTTTTGAAATTGTAAAAAAAATGAAATGTACCCCCTGACACCCGGAGTGGGCAGAGAGTTCCCCCTTTTTATTTCACTACTAACCATTTTTGATTCTCTCATTTTGTTGTTCATTCTCTTTCTGTTCTTACTTTAGTCACTATGATGAATGATTCGTGAAGTCCGGATTTTCTGACCGATTATTCGTGATGCCGGAGACTTGAGAACGTTCTTGTCAGTTTGATATTCTTCTTTCTGCTCCCACAGCTGAGAAGCCGGCCGTCCCGGAGAGAAAGATCAGTCAGGGGCAGAGGACCTTCGATCGGAGTGACAGCAACATGGGGAAGCCTAAACCCTCCATAGATATTCCTGACCCGGGAGTGATGGTGACCATCCATCCACCACCCAGCGAGCCCAGTGAAGGTGACAACGGTCAGTAGCAGTATGTCATGAGAGTGATCATGGTGCTCCCAACTCCAAGCAGTGACTCTTTACTTTTTCATTTGTTCACTAAACTAATCCTACAAGTTGACATTATTTTTTCTGGTGCTACTGATCCTTGGGAACATCTTGCTTGGTCAGTGGATGGGGTTGACACTTTACACCTGGTGTCATCATATTTTTTGTTTCCTTCTATCTTGATCTACGGGTGGGTTTGTGACTTTACACCCGTTCCCTACATGTTTTTGTTTCCCTCTATCTTGGTCAGTGGGTGGGTTTGTGACTTTGCACCCGGTCCCTACATATTATTTGTTTCCCTCTATCTTGGTCAGTGGGTGGGTTTGTGACTTTACACCTGGTCCCTACATATTACTTGTTTCCCTCTATCTTGGTCAGTGGGTGAGTTTGTGACTTTACTCCTGGTCCCTACATGTTTTTATTTCCCTCTATCTTGGTCAGTGGGTGGTTTTGTGACTTTGCAGCCGGTCCCTACATATTATTTGTTTCCCTCTATCTTGGTCAGTGGGTGGTTTTGTCACTTTACACCTGGTCCCTACATATTATTTGTTTCCCTCTATCTTGGTCAGTGGGTGGTTTTGTGACTTTACACCCGTCCCCTACATGTTTTTGTTTCCCTCTATCTTGGTCAGTGGGTGGTTTTGTGACTTTGCACCCGCACCCTACATATTGTTTCCCTCTATCTTGGTCAGTGTGTGGCCTGTCACTTTACACCCGGTCCCTACATATTATTTGTTTCCCTCTATCTTGGTCAGTGGGTGGTTTTGTGACTTTACTCCTGGTCCCTACATATTATTTGTTTCCCTCTATCTTGGTCAGTGGGTGGCCTGTCACTTTACACCCGGTCCCTACATATTATTTGTTTCCCTCTATCTTGGTCAGTGGGTGGCCTGTCACTTTACACCCGGTCCCTACATATTATTTGTTTCCCTCTATCTTGGTCAGTGGGTGGCCTGTCACTTTACACCCGGTCCCTACATATCATTTGTTTCCCTCTATCTTGGTCAGTGGGTGGCCTGTCACTTTACACCCGGTCCCTACATATTATTTGTTTCCCTCTATCTTGGTCAGTGGGTGGCCTGTCACTTTACACCCGGTCCCTACATATCATTTGTTTCCCTCTATCTTGGTCAGTGGGTGGTTTTGTGACTTTACACCCGTCCCCTACATGTTTTTGTTTCCCTCTATCTTGGTCAGTGTGTGGCCTGTCACTTTACACCCGGTCCCTACATATTATTTTTTTCCCTCTATCTTGGTCAGTGGATGGGTTTGTCACTTTACACCTGGTCATAACATTTGTTTTATTTTTCCCTCTATCCCACTCCAGTTTCTGATGGGACGCCTTCTTTGGACATGACTGACGTATCCAAAGGTTCTCCAACCACAGAACTTTGCCCAACGGAGCAGCAGGAAGAGAGCGCCGAGAATGACAGGTAAGACATCACCGGTCGCTCATTGATGTTGCCATCGCAGCAGGAACCCCATGTCTTCCAATTCCCGCGGCCTCGCTATGCAATTCCCGCCTGCTGATATTGAGTCCTGACCCTTCTGCTTTGATGATCCAAGTCGGAACAATTTTTTTGATTTTTGCCATTTTACATTGCTTCACCGGCCTTGTGAACATGCCTTCCACAAATGTTACTCCACTATCAGGTGAGTAGGTTGCTGCTTCTCCCCCCGCTTATGCAGCTTCTTAGCCTCCACCCGGCGTGTTTTTTTTGGTGCTTCTCCTCCTGCAAATACTTGACATTGCCTACCGAAGAAAGCCGATAGTAAAGCTCCTGCAACCAACCATTTTTGGTTCTTAGTGGCCACGAAGATCTGGTTCTCCAGCAGCTTGGATGTTTGTTCTTTTGTTTTGTTTTTTTTAATCCCCATCCTAACGATATGATCCCATCCGCTCTGCTGTCCATGTCTTCCCAGCCTTCCTCCATTGTATCCACATTTGCCTCGTCCTTTGACTCCGTCTTGGTCCTGACCCGGACTTTGTCTTGTGGCGCGCTTCAGGTGTTGTCGTCCTGGTCTGGCTCCGGTCCGTGCTTGGTGCCTTCATTTGCTTCGCAGCACAGTGTAGGCTCTGGGGGATGCATATGCTCTGTTCTGTGTTACCCTCGCCGAGTAACACAATGATCCCGTTCATTGACGTGGCGCCCCCTGTCTGCTGAGCTTTCAGTGCAAAATACTAAGGCAGCTGTATGGAATGATTTAACCCTTGCCTGCTCTGTTCACAGACGGAAGAAAAGGTCAGTGCATGTTTGCCATCTGATATCCCGGGAGATTTGCTAGAGGCTCGTTACTGAGCCCGGCTAAGTATCAAACAGCTTCCTCCTACCTCCTCCGCTATGTTGGTCTGCAGACTCCCTTTTTACTGCCACCCCACTGACCGATGCTCTAGGATTGGGATTGTAGAAGTTTAAAGAATTTTCAGAGCTCTAGTTTGGTGAAGGTTTGGAGGCCACAACAGGTCCCTTGTGGTTAAAAACTTTGGGGGGTTTTAAACTTTTTTGGAATTCGCGCCAATCTTCTAGGATATTGCAGTTTGTCGCAAGACTTCTATGTATGTAGTCTACCCTATTGTATCCAGATGATTTTGGGGAATTTCCATGCCTGATCTGTTTGTTGTCAGAAGGATGATCTAAAAAAAAACGTCTTTCCTCTCCTCCCCATTAGTAATGAATTGGCCCTGTGCGCATGTTTAGGGGGGTCATCAGGAGAGATAACTGACAGCTATCTCATCTGCACATTTAGAGATGCCACACCAATCCTAAACTAGTGGGCACAATTAGGGTTAGGGAGCCCAAATATCAGCCCATTAAAAGAGGACACCGGCTTGAAAATCCTTATGAGTGAGATAATTGATATTTAGATGATCATAAAGTTTACCTCCTCTTAGAACACCCTTCGGTTAGCTTTAAATTGTAGAAAAATTGATTTCCCCACAGCGCCACCACAGGGAAAATGAATAATTACATAATGTCATTTAAAATCGGTGGGTCTTTTGCGTAATGTAACAAAAAAAGACAGCTGCACTCTGAATATAAGTCATGCAATAATGAATATACACGAAAATGGACTACTTATAGCTAAGGAAATATGTAAAAAATGAGACACTTATCATAAAAGATGACCATGGTATATACAGTTGTGGCAAAAGTACTGACACCCCTGCAATTCTGTCAGATAATACTCAGCTTCTTCCTGAAAATGATTGCAATCACAAATTCTTTGGTATTATTATCTTCATTTAATTTGTCTTCAATGAAAAAACACAGAAAAGAATTGTCCTAAAGCCAAATTGGATATAATTCCACACCAAACATAAACAAGGGGTGGACAAAAGTATTGGCACTGTTAGAAAAATCATGTGATGCTTCTCTAATTTGTGTAATTAACAGCACCTGTAACTTACCTGTGGCACCTAACAGGTGTTGGCAATAACTAAATCACACTTGCAGCCAGTTGACATGGATTAAAGTTGACTCAACCTCTGTCCTGTGTCTTGTGTGTACCACATTGAGCATGGAGAAAAGAAAGAAGACCAAAGAACTGTCTGATGACTTGAGAAACCAAATTGTGAGGAAGCATGAGCAATCTCAAGGCTACAAGTCCATCTCCAAAGACCTGAATGTTCCTGTGTCTACCGTACGCAGTGTCATCAATAAGTTTAAAGCCCACTGGCACTGTGGCTAACCTCCCTAGATGTGGACGGAAAAGAAAAATTGACGAGAGATTTCAACCAAGATTGTGCGGATGGTGGATAAAGAACCTCGACTAACATCCTAAACAAGTTCAAGCTGCCCAGCAGTCCGAGGGTACAACAGTGTCAACCCGTACTATCCGTCGGCGTCTGAATGAAAAGGGACTGTATGGTAGGATACCCAGGAAGACCCCACCCTTTTTACCCCGAGACTAAAAAAGCCAAAAAAGCCAGGCTGGAATTTGCCAAAAACTTACCTGAGAAAGCCTAAACGTTTTGGAAGAATGTTCCTCTGGTCAGATGAGACAAAAGTAGAGATTTATGGGCAAAGGCATCAACATAGAGTTTACAGGAGAAAAAAGAGGCATTCAAAGAAAAGAACACGTCCCTACAGTCAAAATGGCGGAGGTCCCTGATGTTTTGGGGTTGCTTTGCTGCCTCTGGCACTGGACTGCTTGACCATGTGCATGGCATTATGAAGTCTGAAGACTACCAACAAATTTTGCAGCATAATGTAGGGCCCAGTGTGAGAAAGCTGGGTCTCCCTCAGAGGTCATGGGTCTTCCAGCAGGACAATGACCCAAAACACACTTCAAAAAGCACTAGAAAATGGTTTGAGAGAAATCACTGGAGACTTCTAAGGTGGCAGCAATGAGTCCAGACCTGAATCCCATAGATCACCTGTGGAGAGATCTAAAATGGCAGTTTGGAGAAGGCACCCTTCAAATATCAGGGACCTGGAGCAGTTTGCCAAAGAAGAATGGTCTAAAATTCCAGCAGAGCATTGTAAGAAACTCATTGATGGTTACCGGAAGCGGTTGATCGCAGTTATTTTGGCTAAAGGTGTGCAACCAAGTATTAGGCTGAGGGTGCCATATTTTGTCTGGCCCATTTTTGGAGTTTTGTATGAAATATCAATGTTTTGCTTTTTGCTTCATTCTCTTTTGTGTTTTTTCATTGAAGACAAATTAAATGAAGATAATAATACCAAAGAATTTGTGAATGCATTTTTCAGGAAGAAGCTGAGTATTATCTGACAGAATTGCAGGGGTGTCAATACTTTTGGCCACAACTTTATCTGCCCAGTAGCCACTTGAGGTGTGTCCTTATACTGGGAATCTACACTCAGTTTCTATGTGTCTCTGGGTTAAAAACCTTCATTTGAATGGGCGAGTAGGAACCTGCTAATTTAGAAAAATAGCACACGAGTGGGAGGGTGCCAAGCAGAGGGTATGACCCCATAATCTAAATAAGAGAAAAACTATGGCATTCCCTACCATGCAAAGTGTACAGGTGCAACAAAAAAGACAGCTGCGCACTGAATACTATAGGTCTTCAGAAAGGAAGAAGACTTGAACTCTAGTGCCATCTATTGGAAGTAGCAATCCTAAAGGTCAACATCAACCCTTTAACGAGCCTTGCCATATGATTTAGAACTAAAACCAGACCAAAATCTCAGTTTGGATCTTGGTGTAATTGGCCATTTTCTGGGACCCTTTTGCAATCAGATTCCAGCTGTGAAAGAAAAAAATGAGTTTAGTTAGAAGACCTCTTTGGTATAGTCGTACAGTGTGTAGGTATCTAATGAGCTTCAATTGTGAATGTTTAGATTAATGGTTTTAGTTTGTTCCTGCCAAATTCTTGCATCCGAATTCCATCCTTTACCATATTACCGGTCAATGCTACGACCTATCGCACGCTGTGTACATGTTATTGCATTTCCAACGTCTAACCCTCACATCCCGCCTTCTTCTGCCACAGATTCCTTCATCTCCGCAGACACTTCCTTTGTCTTTTCCATTTTTTTTTTTACTCTTTTGTCTGTGGTTAATCTCTCATGTCTCCTGACCAAATCTATCTACTCCTCCATTGCATGGCTCCTCTCACCACGCCCGTCTCCTCTCCATCACTCGATGTTCGGGATACCATCCTACCGTTTCTTCGGCTTCCACCGGACAGGCATTCTAGTAAACTGGGGCGCTCAGAGAGCTTACGAGTTTACGAGCGCAAGCGTTCACAGCGAGGTTCAGCCAAGGGCAAGCAGACGCGCTCCCGCAGCGACGTGGACCTGGAGGCTGCCGCCCGAGCCAACGACATGCAGGTCTCATCAAGCAAGGCGAAATCAGGCAGCCTCACGTACGTTGCGAGGATAAACCTCATGTAATGGGTTTTTGTCTTGTCGTTATTGTGGTTATTGATGATCTGAATTGTATTTTTAAGGATTTAGAATTGATAAGTTATTTTACTCTTTTTTTTTTTTTTTTCCAAAAAGTTGAACGTAACTTCATAGTTCAGTCCAATCTTCAATCTGATGGTAATGAATTGCCACCAAATTGCCAAGACCCAGTGGTAGAGTTTTGCCATGCAATCGATAAATTGTTATTCCTAAATTAATCATCTCTAGATTATCATCAGTCAAAATAATACCAAAAAATTGGATAAAAATACTCTGCTACCCCAACACTGATGCTGTGATGGACCCTACCGTTCACTGTTTACTTCTCTACATTGATGACATCTTGTATATCCATGTGATCCCTGCAGCCAATCACTGGCCTCAATGGTTTTATGCCCCGCCTCTGAGGATCATCTCTAAGTCGAGTGATTGGCTAGGGCAATCCAATAGATGATCACTGGCCTCATTGGTTTTATGCCCCGCCTCTGAGGATCATCTCTGAGTCGAGTGATTGGCTAGGGCAATCCCATAGATGAATGTGATGGTTACGTGCTTGCATGTAGATGAGGGCAACCGAAGGACTGTCGCTGAAGTTGTGAGGGAACGAACAAGGGACTGACAACTTTTTCTTTTTAGGTTTTGGACAACGCCCCTAATTTTGGTGACATGTTCTTTTGTGAAAAGTCAATAATATCTGTAGTTTGGTGGCAATCCATATGGTAGCCATTATCATTTTTGATGAGCCTTTAAAGCTGTGTGGAAATTTTGTAATATATCGTTCACCATTACCATTGTTGAGGGACTGTCTCTAGACTAACCTCGCTCTGGCACTCTACGACATGGTTCCTCATGTTCACGTTGATGAACCCTAGATGTTAATTTATTTTATTAACTTTGTCCTTTCCTTTTTTCATTGTAGCCCAGAGCCTGGAGGGAGTGGAGATAGTCAACAGTCCTTTCTGCTTACCCAGTCTGAGGAGACTGAGCCGCGCGTTTTGGAGGCCGAGAATGACCCCCCCAACTGGCGGGATCTCGTCCCCCCTGAAACACTCCTCAGGCTGAAGAAAAGCGAAATCAAGCGGCAAGAGGTCATCAATGGTATGATGCTGTCAAGTTTTTGGCTCAAAAATAATGTCCAGTAGCCTAAACATAGAGCCCGTTCATTGACCGTGATGGGTCGTTTAGCTGGTGGACACTTGGGCTAGAGGCCATTCTAGTTCCTTTCGGATACCAGGGTTAGCAGACTCGGTAGTGTATCACAGTTTTAGACATTTTCTGACCACATATTATATTTGATTTCTCTATAATCGTGGACCTGCTGGCATAAAATGAACTAAAAGGGAAAATGTTTGTAGACTATCAGTGTACAACCAATAGAGGTCCTATGTACGACCAGTAGAGGTCCTGTGTGCGACCAGTAGAGGTCCTATGCGCGACCAGTAGAGGTCCTATGCGCGACCAGTAGAGGTCCTATGCGCGACCAGTAGAGGTCCTATGCGCGACCAGTAGAGGTCCTATGCGCGACCAGTAGAGGTCCTATGCGCGACCAGTAGAGGTCCTATGCGCGACCAGTAGAGGTCCTATGCGCGACCAGTAGAGGTCCTATGCGCGACCAGTAGAGGTCCCGTGTGCGACCAGTAGAGGTCCCGTGTGCGACCAGTAGAGGTCCCGTGTGCGACCAGTAGAGGTCCCGTGTGCGACCAGTAGAGGTCCCGTGTGCGACCAGTAGAAGTCCCGTGTGCGACCAGTAGAGGTCCCGTGTGCGACCAGTAGAGGTCCCGTGTACGACCAGTAGAGGTCCCGTGTACGACCAGTAGAGGTCCTATTCGCGAGCAGTAGAGGTCCTATGCGCGAGCAGTAGAGGTCCTATGCGCGAGCAGTAGAGGTCTATGCGCGAGCAGTAGAGGTCCCATGCGCGAGCAGTAGAGGTCCCATGCGCGAGCAGTAGAGGTCCCATGCGCGAGCAGTAGAGGTCCCATGCGCGAGCAGTAGAGGTCCCATGCGCGAGCAGTAGAGGTCCCATGCGCGAGCAGTAGAGGTCCCATGCGCGAGCAGTAGAGGTCCCATGCGCGACCAGTAGAGGTCCCATGCGCGACCAGTAGAGGTCCTATCTTAGAGACCCTGAATAATGAACAAAGAAAGAGGGCTTCAATAACAGCAACACCGACTCAATGACCCATGCCTCGGATCTCTGGATGAGCCCCCATTAAATAGGCTGAGCTGCAGTTCCACACTCTGCCACAAGTGCAGGAGGTCACTGTCCTACAGTGAAGGGGTCATGACTTTCCAATGACTGCCACTGCCACATGTATTGGGGAAAAAAATTGTGATGGATTTTGCCACAATTTTCGAACAAATCCTCTGAATATGCAGATTTTGCTGTATATTTTACCCCTCCTGCCTGAAACAGAATGAAATCTATGGTCAAAATTTGCAAAAGAGGTGCATCTCTTCACTGGGAACCTACACTAACGTTAATGCCTCTCTCTGGGTATCTCGCCCATACAAAAGCAGTTTTTTTACCCTGAGACATGCATTGACTGTAGAGTAGGTTCCCAATAAAGAGTTACACCTCAGCGTGGCTACTGGGCAGATATAGAGATGGACATTTTTATATGCTGTCTCATTTTTTTTCCATACTTCCTTAGCTATAATGTTATTCCATGTTCTGTATTCATGTTTTCATTCCTTAACATTGCAGAGTGCAACTGTCTTCTGTTTCCTTACTTTTGGGCTTTAATTGCTTCACTTTAGGGGATGTGTATTTTTATTAGATTGAGACTGAATCTACCAGGTGAAACCCAATTATTTAGATTGCCAGATCTGTTGCCTATGTAGAAATAGTAATGTATATCTATCCCAAACTGTATACTGGGGAAGAGGGAAGAGGTGTATAGATAATGAATGGCCATGAATCCTCTGTCTCTCCCATCTTAGAGCTGCTGTTCACTGAAAACGCGCATGTGCGGATGCTGCACGTGTTACATGACATCTTCTACATTCCCATGAGGAGCATGTGGAACCCCGTTGCGGAGCTGGAAAACATTTTCCCCAATCTTGATGACCTGATTGAGGCGCACGGTGAGTTGGCCCAGTGCTCTCTATACAATGTGTTTACGTTCTTCTTCCTCCTGGTCTTACATCTTTACCAATCTGACTCTTGTAGTTATACTTTTGGACAACTTGAAGAAGCTGCGCTTGGAAAATAACTTCATTATCCATGAGATTGGGAGCACACTGCTGCATCGGGTGAGTGGGGGTCAGGGTCTGTACATGCTTCAGGGTCCGTTTGCTTTATGTGGTATTGCATTTCATCACAATTCTAGCTAAAGGGATTTTTTGGACATATGATACTGATCCTTAGAAGAGGCAAACAGATTAGTGGTGTGTCTGTGTATATAGCAGGCTCAGGAGCTGAGACTGGATGGGATGCCTGTGTATAGAGTGGGCTCAGGAGCTGAGCCTGGTGGGGTACCTGTGTATAGAGTGGGCTCAGGAGCTGAGCTTGGCTGAGGTGCCTGTGTGTAGATTGGGCTCAGGAGCTGAGCTTGGCTGGGGTGCTTGTGTATAGAGTGGGCTCAGAGCTGAGCTTGGCTGGGGTGCTTGTGTATAGAGTGGGCTCAGGAGCTTAGCTTGGTGGGTGCTTGTGTATAGAGTGGCTCAGGAGCGAGACTGGGTTGGGTGCCTGTGTATAGAGTGGGCTCAGGAGCCGAGCCCGGGTTGAGTGCCTGTGTATAGAGTGGGTCAGGAGCCGAGCCCGGGTTGGGCGCCTGTGTATAGAGTGGGCTCAGGAGATGAGCGGGGTGTGGTGCCTGTGTATAGAGTGGGCTCAGGAGATGAGCCCGGGTTGGTGCCTGTGTATGGAGCGGGATCAGTAGATGAGCCCGGGTTGGGTGCCTGTGTATAGAGCGTGATCAGGAGATTAGCCGGGGTGGGGTGCTTGTGTATAGAGTGGGCTCAGGAGATGAACCCGGGTTGGTGCCTGTGTATGGAGCGGGATCAGTAGATGAGCCTGGTTGGGTGCCTGTGTATAGAGCGTGATCAGGAGATGAGCCGGGGTGGGGTGCCTGTGTATAGAGCAGCTAAGGAGCTGAGCATGGATGGGGTGTCTGTATAGAGCAGGCTCAGGAGATGAGTCGGAGTGGGGTGCCTGTGGATAAAGCAGGCTCAGGAGCTGAGCCCGGGTGGGGTGCCAGTGTATAAAGCAGGCTCAGGAGCTGAGCCCCTATAAATAACAGGAAGATATTGCCTGCATTACACAGGGAGTTGTGTTTCCTTCTGTGATTCTAGAGATAATGGCCTTCTCTGCGTATCGATGACGCTTCTGCTTTCATGTAGAAGATACTCAATAATCTCCCTCCAGGGATCAGCCACCTTGGGAGGATTTCCAGGCAACAATGCTCTTACAGCTAGCGCCGTATCCTGAGCTGGAGGCGGTAGACGAGGACTTGGGAGGACCTTGTGTGTTCATGCCTCTCGCTGTCTCCTCCTCTAGTTCGATGGTACTGAAGGATACTGGTTTCAGAAGATCTCCTCAAGGTTTTGCAGTCGCCAGCCATTTGCTCTGGAGCAACTGAAGCAGAAGCAGAAGAAAGATCCTCGATTTACACCGTTAATTCAGGTAATTTGTGTTCTAACCTTCACCTCTCGGTCAATTAAAGGGATTGTTTTGGGATTGCAGTATTCCACCGATGACCCATCAGAGGGGTCAGACCATTTTTTGAAGGCCCCATGGTAAGCACTCCAACAGGGCCATGGCTACGGCTAGTAATTAGTAAAGACTTATAGAATGAGCATGGTAAACATCAGGTCCTTGTGGACATGCCTTGCACCATGACGGACTGGCTGCAATACCAGACCCAACCTGCCGACAGGACTGGCGCTGTTTCTGGTTGGAACAGGCATTTTTCTAACTGAAAAGCAGTTGTTCATTCCTCCGACTAATCTCCTCCATCTTTACCCTCCTCAGGAAGCAGAAAGCAATCCGCAATGTAGACGTCTCCAATTGAAGGATATTATACCATTTGAGATGCAGAGACTGACCAAATACCCTCTCCTTCTGCAGAACATTGCCAACCTGACGGGTGAGGATACATATTCTACCTTTATTTTGGGCACCAGTGTGTATATCTATGGTAGAGCAATCGCACGGGCAGTAGGATTTCAATATGCCCGATCGTTTTGTTTATGATTTTGAGGACATTTCCTCCATTGATGTGATCTTGTCGAATCCTAACAGAGGAGGAAGAGGAGAAGCAGAGGGTGCAGAAAGCGGCTGAGTGCTGCCGGCAGATCCTGCACCACGTCAACACCGAAGTGCGAGAAATGGAGAACAAAATGGTACGAGAATACGACTGGCCGGGGGGGGGGGGTGGAATAACCGATCATTCTAAATGTTCTTGTTACCGTTGGCTTCTTTGGCAGAAACTCTTCGACTACCAAAGACGTCTTGACACGTCCAACTTGAAGCAGAGCAATGATCCGCTGTTCATGGAGTTCAAGGTATGGGTTATGCCCAGGAAATGCTCAGTCTTAAATTTTGGTCGCTTTCCATATTGTGAAATGACGGCACCAATGCACACATGCATGTCATCAGTATTAGGGGCATAATCTAGCAAAGAAACCAACCTTGTAAAGGTATCCGTGCATACAAACAGTTGAGGAGAAAAAGGTGGCACTCACCATTCCGATTAAAACCTTTCATATACTTTAAAACTTGTAAGATAGACGTTTCGCACTAACAAGTGCTTCATCAGGTCCTGTTAATGACCTGATGAAGCACTTGTTACTGCGAAACGACTGTCGCCCTGTCGCTGCCCACATCTCTCTGCATATAGCTTAAGTATATGAAATAAAGGTTTTAATTGGAATTAAGAGTTTTTTTCTTCAACTGTTTCCATATTATTTATCTGGGACCCTAGAGGAAATGTGGTTGTCTTCTGCTCGGTCTTTGGAACCCATCAGAGCCCTAAATCCCCCATACATATTGTATGAAAGTCCTACAAATCCACCAAATTTGGTTCAGCGGGATAATGTCTGTGGGGGTCTTCCAACTCTCCCCTTCCCCAACAGATAGTTTGGGGAGAAAGGATTAAGGTGATCCTTTTTGGTTTCTCATTCCCCATTGAAAACACATGAACAAGCGGAGCTGTTATGTCTAAGATGAGGTCAGGAGACTTACCCATCTCTTATTTATGGCCAGATGTATTCCTCCTGTTCTCTGATGGGCCTGACTTTGTACCCAAACTGCTTTTATGGGGTATATTTAGCTTTAAGGGAATATTCAATTAGATTATATCAAAGAAAATGTAGAGGTGACCCTATGTTTATGTTCCTTTTTACTATAAAAAACGTATATCCACCTAACAGGTGATCAATGTCCCATTGCTGGGACCCCACAATCACTAGAACAGTGGTCCCAATTTCATGTTTCTCATTTTTGTGGGTCAACATTGCATGAAGTGACATGGAAGAACATGACCGCTGCCATCATCTATGGGACTGGTGGAAGTAGGCAAGGGCAGCACTCTACCTCCCTCGTGAGTCCCATAGGTATGAATGGATCCACAGCAATCATGAATTTTTTTTCACCACCTAGATACCAGTAAAGGTATACATGTTGGGTATCTACGAACTCGTACCGATCCGAAGCATCACCCTGTCACGTCAGTTTTACCATATAGTGAACATGGCGACTAAAATACCTAAAAAACAAACATGTACATTTCACTTTTTATTTTGCATTAAATTTTTGCAATTCTGTACACTATATGGTAAAATAAATGTTTGCATATGAAAGTACAACTCGTCCCGCAAAAAACAAGCCGTCACATGTCTATATTGACGGAAAAATAAAAAAGTTTGTTCCTGGAAGCAGGGGAGCAAAAACGAAAATGAAAAACGAAAAATTCCCGGGTCATGAAGGGGTTAAAGGTGTAATTTTTCTGGAGGCAGCCTTTACTTAAAGGGTTTTTTTTCCATTTTCATAAATGAATATTTTTGGATAGTGCTTCTAAATACAAGTAGTTTTGCAATTTGCTTCTTATTAAAATTTTCATTTGTTCTTGAGATATTAACACTTTTCTTTTTGTTTACAGCTCGTTGCCTTGAGACCGACCACCGCTGCTGGACAGCAGTACGTGCCGTGAGGCACTCATGGTGCATATCAGAATCACTGGCGCACAATGTTGTCTCCTAATCCCGGATACTCCAGTTCAGTGCTTACAAACTAGGTAGCAGCGGTGGTCGGTCACCTAGGCAACAACATGTTGTGAAAAAAAAAGTGTTACTATCTCAAGAATGGCTGATATTTTTAATAATCAGTAAATTGCAAAAGTCTTGTTTTTACAAACACTGTCTAATGATGTTCTGGTAACCTTAAACAATATTTAGGCATGCTTGTTGTGGTGCTGGCCATGAGACCCCGGTAGACAAGGGCAAGGATGGGCCAAGGCCACAGAACAGCTTTGACTTTGCTAAGCCAGCCCTGGCCAGCTCCATAGAGCAATAGTTCAATTCAACTTCGTCCTCATCGAGGGTCAAATCAGACAAAGAATCACCTGGCTTATCAAAGTTTTACTGAAACAGTCTAGTGAATCACAGGCACATAACTTGAACGTTGCATGGTTGGGGCTATCCATAGTTGCATAATTTGTCGTAGATTGCTCCCCTCGTCCCGTTACTCCAGACTTCCATCCTTTGACATCACATGACTCGCCGTGAATTCATAAAGTTTACTGCAGCTCCAACCCTACCCCACTCATGGGGACATATCCAGAGGAATAACGGGCACCACCAGACAGAGAGTTGTACAATGGTGACCCTTCACCCAAGTCTATGCCAAAGTCTACCAACTCCGCACCGGAGGGGACAGCCGCTGTCCCGGGTACCTGCCAGGGGCAGGAGACGAGCACCACATCGGGGGAGTGCACTTACTCCACCCCACATTCCAGATTATTGCTCACTAGCTAACATAATAGCACTTTTGCTTCTAGAAGAAACCCATAACTCCACCCTTAAGGGTTGTCCTAGCTCACTAGCTAATTTAACCCTAGTACCCAATTGAGCAGTAGCACATATATTTAGCCCATTAATCCATAATACATCAGTATATACAAAAACACAGCATTCCCCAGGGTGATGGTGGCCACATCCTAGAACCCCTGACATGCTGAGCGAATAAAGGAGGTCCTTCAATGTAGACTTGCCCCAATGAGTTAAACTTTACATAGGCAAAGTAATGTTTTTTATAATTTTTTGGTTTGCAGAGCATCGATATTACAAAGAAAAACCTCATCTATGAAGGAGCGCTCCACTTGGAGAGTCAGCAAAGACAAGTCTGTTGGTGAGAGTCGGGTATTTTCTTTGGTCTTGGCCCATGGTCCGTCTTGGAGAACCATCAGTCGGATCTTATTTCGCTTGTTTTCCAGATGTTCAAGTTCTTCTTTTGGATGACATCTTGATGCTGCTCCAGAAAAAAGACTGAACGTTTAGTTTTGAAGTGCCAAAGTCGGACCTCACCCCAGCTCCGACGGGAAACTCATGATGAGTCCAATCATTAAGCTGAACACCGCCATGGCCCGGGAGGTGGCTACCGGTCAGTACCTCCAACTTCACTCCAGTCCCTTTAGATACATTTTAACCTTCAGAACCATAAAAAAGGAATTGGTATGGGTCGAGAAGATGTTATCCATAACTCCACCCTTAAGGGGTGTACTTGCTAACTAGCTGATTTAAATTAGATGGAGAAGATGTCCATTTTTTAGACTGTTTTTTTTCTGTAACCCCTTAATGACATGCCCTGCTGGACCTGATGTCACTGTGATCACGCGGGCGTTGCTACTGTGCCTACAGGTCCACAGCCAAAACCAACAAAATATAATGTAATGAAACCAGACAAAAGAAGGGAACCTGGCAGCAAGTGTTCATTTTACCTGCAGCACCTCCACAGGAGAAATAAAGTATTACATGCTGAGCATTAAAAGTCAAAATCCTTATAAGCATATCATCTCTTGCAGATAACAAAGCCTTCTTTGTCATATTCAAGTGGGAGGACAAAGCACAGATCTACGAGCTGGTGGCACCTACCACATCTGAGAAAAAGAGGTAAGTGCAAAGAATACCGGTAGGTAGCAAGCAGATGGATAATATAGTGACTATATAGGGACAGCCATGCATAGCTTCTAATAGGGGTCGGGGTGTCTGAGATCTCAAAAAAGGATTGCAGTAATACCTTGATTTGAGTGTACCAGCATATGAATCCTGGGTGTGGAAAGCAGTATATACAATATCTGGGCAGCTAATCAGCATGTGGAGCGCGGCTGGGGCCATGTACCAGGATGGCGGGGCCATGTACCAATATGAGAACCATATATACCAGGATGGGGTCATGTTCCAGGATGGGGATTCCATGTACCAGGATGAGGATCTTATATACCAGGATGAGAGGGCAATGTATATCAGGTGGGAAACATTATACAGTACCAGGATGGGGGACCACATATACCAGGAGGGGAAGCATATATTCAGTACCAGGATGGGGACCTTATATACCAGGATGGAGATTAATCATATATACAGTACAAGGATGGGAGCCATAAGTAGGAGCTAGAACAGATTAATAGCATTTCTATTAACTTTAATTTTTGACATGAGAGTAAATTGAGTTAAGAGCTCGGTCACAGAATGAATTAACCTCATAAATCAAGGTATTGCTGTATTTTTTTAAACTTAAAAACAGCGCCACTCTTGGTGATGTCTGGTACTGCCCTTCAGTGCCATTTGCTGGAGTCACATAGTCAGAGTCCTTTTCTCTGCAGCTTTTGTGTTCATCACCTTTGATAAGAACCCTACATTATCAGGTGAATAGCCGAAAAGTGGCACATGGAGCTCTGAAAGAACAGGGAATGATATGAGCCTGCGGGCGGCGCTTTAGGGTGTAGATCCCGACACTGAGTTTTCTTGCATTCTCGCTCTCATCTCGGTGTTTTCCTATAATAAAATATTTTCTCTCCTTTTTATAGATGGTTTTCCCTCATCAGTCAGAATACTGGACGCCTGGAGTCATGTCTGCCTCCCAAATCAAAACTATCATTCCACAGCCCAGTCATGCTTCCTCAGAGCCCGACCTAGTGAGTAATGACTCAGTCATGACCTCCACCCATGTACATACTGCAGTCTGATCTCTGCATTATATGTATATACAGCAGTCTGCATTAATATGTATATACAGAAACCTGCCTACTGCATTATATCTATGTACAGTGGTCTGCACTCTGCATTATATGTATAAACAACATCCTGCAGTCTGCATTAAATATATATACAGCGTCCTGCACTTTATCTTATATATAATTGCCGTAGCTCACTTCCGTCATATTCGGCGCTACTTCCATCGTCGTGGACGTGGCTGCCAAACGGAAGTAGCGCTACGGCAAGTATATATAAAAGGATAAGATATAGTGAAGCTCTTCCTGCTCGCGCTCCCCGCCTGTCACAACACTTCCCCCCCCGCTGCCCCATCACCCCCCTGCCTGTCACCATAGCCCCCTTACACTCTCCGGTCACCCCCCCCCCCCCCACTCTCAGGTCACGCACCCCCACCTGTCACCCCACAGTACCCCCCCCACTCTCCGGTCACCCCCCTCCACTCTCCGGTCACCCCCCGACTGTCAGCACAGACCCCCCACTCTCCGGTCACCCCCGACTCAGCACAGACCCCCCCACTCTCGGGTCACCCCCCCGACTCTTACCGCAGCTCCATCCAGCCAGCCGCGATCTCTTTTCATGGGGCTTCAGGACCTCTGATGATGTCACGATGATGGGCGGAGTCACAGTTCACATGACCGTGACGTCATCAAAGGTCCTGTCCCGATCTAACCTCCTCTGCTTACTCATCCCCCTGCGCTGCACACTGACCCACGATCTGCTCCCTCACCCCCGCTCTGCCCACTGACCCCCACTCTGCCCCTGACCCTGCTCTGCCCACTCACCCCCACACTGACCCCCCAACTCTGCCCACTCACCCCCCAACTCTGCCCCCTCACCCCCACTCTGCCCACTGACCCCCACTCTGCCCACTGACCCCCACTCTGCCCACTGACCCCCACACTGCCCACTGACCCCCACACTGCCCCTGACCCTGCTCTGACCACTCACCCCCACTCTGACCACTCACCCCCCTACTCTGCCCACTGACCCCCAACTCTTCTCCCTGACCCCCTCTCTGCCCCCTCATCCCCACTCTGCCCCCTCACCCCCACTCTGCCCACTGACCCCCACTCTGCCCCTGACCCCCACTCTGACCACTCACCCCCCTACTCTTCCCCCTGACCCCCTCTCTTCCCCCTCACCCCCACTCTGACCACTGACCCCCACTCTGACCACTGACCCCCACTCTGACCACTGACCCCCACTCTGACCACTGACCCCCACTCTGCCCCTGACCCCCCAACTCTTTCCCCTGACCCCCTCTCTGCCCCCTCACCCCCACTCTGCCCCCTCACCCCCACTCTGCCCCTCACCCCCACTCTGCCCCTCACCCCCACTCTGCCCCTCACCCCCACTCTGCCCCTCACCCCCACTCTGCCCCCTCACCCCCACTCTGCCCCCTCACCCCCACTCTGCCCCCTCACCCCCACTCTGCCCCCTCACCCCCAACTCTTTCCCCTGACCCCCTCTCTGCCCCCTCACCCCCACTCTGCCCCTCACCCCCACTCTGCCCCTCACCCCCACTCTGCCCCTCACCCCCACTCTGCCCCTCACCCCCACTCTGCCCCTCACCCCCACTCTGCCCCTCACCCCCACTTTGCCCCCTCACCCCCACTTTGCCCCCTCACCCCCACTTTGCCCCCTCACCCCCACTTTGCCCCCTCACCCCCACTCTGCCCCCTCACCCCCACTCTGCCCCCTCACCCCCACTCTGCCCCCTCACCCCCACTCTGCCCCTGACCCCCACCCTGACCACTCACCCCCCCTACTCTTACCCCTGTCCTCCACTCTGCCCACTCATCCCCCACTCTGCCCACTCACCCCAAGCTCATCGGTTTCCCAGCCAACGACAGGTCCTGTCCTGGAAGCTACAAGACAGCTGGAGCGAGCCACCGGAGGGTAAGTATCCTCACTGAGGTTTTTTTGTTTTTTTTTATTATCACCATGAAGTTCCGGTGGGGAGGGGGGGGGGTGCTGGCCCAGAGGGAGGGGGCCGCACAGAGTGGAGGCCCAGAGGGACGGCGGCCGCGGGGAGCGGAGGGGGTCTGGAGGAGCGCCTCCATCCTGCCCCCCCCCCCCCCCCCCGTATCCATCCTGCCCCCCCGACACCATCCTGCCCCCCCAACTCCATCCCGCACCCCCACCACCATCCTGCCCCCCCCCCCAACATCCTGCCCCGCCACCTCCATCCTCTCCCCCGCCACCATCCTGCCCTGCCGTCTCCATCCTGCCCTGCCATCTCCAACCTGCCCCGCCTTCGCCATCCTGCCTCGCTCAGTCCATCCTGCGCCACTCACCTCCATCCTGCCCCTCCGGCTCCATCCTGCCCCTCCGGCTCCATCCTGCCCCTCCGGCTCCATCCTGCCCCTCCGGCTCCATCCTGCCTCGCTCGGTCCATCCTGCGCCACTCACCTCCATCCTGCCCCTCCGCCTCCATCCTGCCGTGCCACCCACCATCCTGCCCCGCTCGCTCCATCCTGCCCGCTCGCTCCATCCTGCCCTGCTCGCTCCATCCTCACCCCCGCTGTTCTTGCTCCCCCGCCTGGTGTTTAAGTCTATTATTTACAACTCTTAAATATATTATACTAGATGGGTGCCCGATGCACAATGCATCGGGATTCTAGCAGAGCGAGTCTCTGACTCGCAATGGCCGCTTCGCGGCCAATGCTTCGCGCTGCTAAGGCGACTCGCCATGCCCGCTGTGCGGGCATAGCGAGTCGCCTCAGAACTGCTCGCAATGGCCGCTTCGCGGCCAATGCTTCGCGCTGCTAAGGCGACTCGCCATGCCCGCTGCGCGGGCATAGCGAGTCGCCTTAGAACTGCTCGCAATGGCCGCTGCGCGGCCAATGCATTTTTCGTATCCACATGACGACATTGTCGCATGACATTGTCGCATGCGAGTTTGGTGCGCGAAATCCATTCGTGATTATATAATAGATACAGATTCTAGACTCCCGATTCTTTAGAATCGGGCTCACAGCTAGTGTATATATAACAGCCTGCACTCTGCATTATATGTATAAACAGCAGCCTGCACTCTGCATTCTGTGTATATACAGTGGCCTGCACTCTGCATTATATGTATATACAGCAGCCTGCACTCTGCATTATATGTATATATAGCGGCCTGCACTCTGCATTATATGTATAAACAGCAGCCTGCACTCTGCATTCTATGTATATACAGCAGCCTGCACTCTGCATTCTATGTATATACAGCAGCCTGCACTCTGCATTCTATGTATATACAGCAGCCTGCACTCTGCATTCTATGTATATACAGCAGCCTGCACTCTGCATTCTATGTATATACAGCAGCCTGCACTCTGCATTCTATGTATATACAGCAGCCTGCACTCTGCATTCTATGTATATACAGCAGCCTGCACTCTGCATTCTATGTATATACAGCAGCCTGCACTCTGCATTCTATGTATATACAGCAGCCTGCATTCTGCATTATATGTATATACAGCAGCCTGCACTCTGCATTCTATGTATATACAGCAGCCTGCATTCTGCATTCTATGTATATACAGCAGCCTGCACTCTGCATTCTATGTATATACAGCGGCCTGCATTCTGTATTATATGTATATATAGTGGCCTGCATTCTGCATTATATGTATATACAGCAGCCTGCATTCTGCATTATATGTATATACAGCAGCCTGCACTCTGCATTCTATGTATATACAGCAGCCTGCACTCTGCATTCTATGTATATACATCAGCCTGCACTCTGCATTCTATGTATATACAGCAGCCTGCATTCTGCATTCTATGTATATACAGCAGCCTGCACTCTGCATTCTATGTATATACAGCAGCCTGCACTCTGCATTCTATGTATATACAGCAGCCTGCACTCTGCATTCTATGTATATACAGCAGCCTGCATTCTGTATTATATGTATATATAGCGGCCTGCACTCTGCATTCTATGTATATACAGCAGCCTGCACTCTGCATTCTATGTATATATAGCGGCCTGCACTCTGCATTCTATGTATATACAGCAGCCTGCATTCTGTATTATATGTATATATAGCGGCCTGCACTCTGCATTCTATGTACATACAGCAGCCTGCACTCTGCATTATATGTATATACAGCAGCCTGCACTCTGCATTCTATGTATATATAGCGGCCTGCACTCTGCATTCTATGTATATACAGCAGCCTGCATTCTGCATTCTATGTATATACAGCAGCCTGCATTCTGCATTACATGTATATACAGCAGCCTGCACTCTGCATTATATGTATATACAGCAGCCTGCACTCTGCATTCTATGTATATACAGCAGCCTGCACTCTGCATTCTATGTATATACAGCAGCCTGCACTCTGCATTCTATGTATATACAGCAGCCTGCATTCTGCATTATACGGTATGTATATATAGCGGCCTGCACTCTGCGTTTTATGCTGATTTCAACCTTTTGTGTTTTGTTTTGTATAATTCTAGTGATCAATTTCTGGCAAGTTCAGAAAACGGCAGTTCCATGAAAGAGTCTGTAACGAAGGACGGTGAGTAGACCTGAGCCGACGCCTCCCCACCAGCCCCTAATCTTCATATTCCCTGTATCCTCCTTTGCGGCCTCCTGCATGAGGCTACAGATGTGCGCCAGAAGTCACTTCTTGATTCACCTTTTGTATGTGCAGATAAGGAGTCGTCTCTAGAAGACGTGGGCTTAGGGGGCGAGGACCATTCTGGAGACCAATCTGCAGAACATCTCCTTGACCAGGAATTTCAGGCCTACAAGCTGAACTCGTACACGAGCACAGGAGGGAATGTGGCCACTGAGGCTCTAGAAGAAGGTAAGAAGGAACCAGAACCGGATCCTGAGATTTTACAATACACAGCTGCATTCACAATTCTGCTGGTTGTTAGTGAAAACAGTCAGCAGTCTTGTTTTCAGAGATATCGCCAACGGTTGAGCTAAACTCTAAACGTTTTCTCAACAATTAATTACTATATCTGGTGTAAAGAGAGTGCAATACCTCCAAGAATGACAAAGCAAAGGTCTGTCCAGACACTGAGCAAGCAGTAGCTCAGGTAACTCAGGATCAGTAATGTAATGTATGTACACAGTGACTGCACCAGCAGAATAGTGAGTGCAGCTCTGGAGTATAATACAGGAGGTAACTCAGGATCAGTAATGTATGTACGCAGTGACTGCACCAGCAGAATAGTGAGTGCAGCTCTGGAGGATAATACAGGAGGTAACTCAGGATCAGTAATGTAATGTATGTACACAGTGACTGCACCAGCAGAATAGTGAGTGCAGCTCTGGAGCATAATACAGGAGGTAACTCAGGATCAGTAATGTATGTACGCAGTGACTGCACCAGCAGAATAGTGAGTGCAGCTCTGGAGTATAATACAGGAGGTAACTCAGGATCAGTAATGTAATGTATGTACACAGTGACTCAGTGGCGCACCCAGAAATTTCCCAAGGTAGGGGTCTAAGAAACACACACCGGCCCTGAAAGGGGGGTGTCACCCCCAGCGGGGTTCCGAGGGGCAAAGCCCCCGGTGGGGCGGTTTGGGGGAGCGAAGCCCCCCTAAAAGCCAAGCGATTTTTGTAAATTTGAATACCTAATTAATGCTTAATACTGCACGAAAACGGCTTCTCAGCTTCTCAGGGCCGTCCAAAGGGGGGGGTCCAGACACGTAGGTCCCCCCCCTTGGGTGCGCCCCTGCAGTGACTGCACCAGCAGAATAGTGAGTGCAGTTCTGGAGTATAATACAGGCGGTAACTCAGGATCAGTAATGTAATGTATGTACACAGTGACCGCACCAGCAGAATAGTGAGTGCAGCTCTGGAGTATAATACAGGAGGTAACTCAGGATCAGTAATGTAATGTATGTACACAGTGACTGCACCAGCAGAATAGTGAATGCAGCTCTGGAGTATAATACAGGAGGTAACTCAGGATCAGTAATGTAATGTATGTACACAGTGACTGCTCCAGCAGAATAGTGAGTGCAGCTCTGGGGTATAATACAGGAGGTAACTCAGGATCAGTAATGTAATGTATGTACACAGTGACTGCACCAGCAGAATAGTGAGTGCAGCTCTGGGGTATAATACAGGAGGTAACTCAGGATCAGTAATGTAATGTATGTACACAGTGACTGCACCAGCAGAATAGTGAGTGCAGCTCTGGAGTATAATACAGGAGGTAACTCAGGATCAGTAATGTAATGTATGTACACAGTGACTGCACCAGCAGAATAGTGAGTGCAGCTCTGGAGTATAATACAGGAGGTAACTCAGGATCAGTAATGTAATGTATGTACACAGTGACTGCACCAGCAGAATAGTGAGTGCAGCTCTGGAGTATAATACAGGAGGTAACTCAGGATCAGTAATGTAATGTATGTACACAGTGACTGCACCAGCAGAATTGTGAGTGCAGCTCTGGAGAATAATGTCTAAAATGAGTTGTAATTCAGTGTATTAATAAAGAGTGGAGTGGTTTTTGAGATTCTTCTTTCTGTTGTCAGTGTCGGTGTTGAAGAGGTTACTTGTACGTAATATCCGTTTAAGTCTGGACGTCGAGTCCCTCACAAACTTCGACAGCTGGTCTGACAATCCCCAGGATGAAGCTGGAGCGCCCCCACCTGCTCACAATGAGAAGGCGGCTAATGGTGATCAGGAAGACGCTGCAGTAGAGTCCGACAGAGACACCAAAGAGCAGGGTACATGTGAGGAGTTCATAGATTCCTGGGGTTTTAACCATGCATTACCTACCACATGCTATTACATTGGCACTGTTGGTGTCTTCGCCCACATCTGACCTTTGGGAGCAGTTTAACCCTATTTATTGTAATGTCGGTCACTTCTGTGGCTCCAGCCTAATCCTGACCACCTCTCTTCCTGCAGGTCGTGATTTAGGTCCAAGAGATGTTGGGGAGTCTCTATCTGCCCCCATCATATTGTCCCAAGAACAATCCGAGGAGGTGAGAAGACGGATTCTTCTACTGGAGCAGAGGGTCCAGCAGCTCAAGGCAAGTGTGACAGAGAAAGATGGTGATATCGTTTTTACACTTTTAGCCATAAAGCTTTCCATATACATAATAAAGCTGTCAGCCACCTTCCCCCAATACACATGCATGCTCAGTTTGGCTGAGCTGGCATGTATATTTACTGGGGAGAATGTGTATTGTTTTCTGGATTACTTGTGTTGAAGCTTAATGTATAGGTTTGGTCTTCTCTTTCTTTAGGTAATAGAGGAAGATTATATCCATCTACAGAGGACAGTTGCCAAATTTACTGTAACCCATGGAAGCTTCACATGAAACAGGTATATTTGGTGCTGGGTTACATATTGTAAGTCAGTTTAGGACCCCTCGTCTATTATCCCGAGCAAATACTGAAACATTAGTCCCAGTTACAGGGGAAATTCAGTCAATTGCCTGCATAACAGATCTGACTGTGTCCCCTGTGACTCAGCAGTTCCTACTTTCTCTATCGCCAGTAAAACCCATAATCACTGGATCCAGAGGAGGAAGGACAGGCAGCACTTCTTGTACTGTATACACCGTGCTCATTTAGCCATGGGAATACTTTGATCAGGAAGACAGATATGATAATAACCCATCTCTGTCTTCTCTATGAGGAGTGCAGCTGTTTTCTGAGAGCTAGTTTCCCCACTCCCACAGCTGTATGATCTGGTGCAAACTGTTTACTCTGTACTGACATTTGCAAATGTCAGTGCAGAGTAAAGTGGGGACTGCTCAGACTTTTTAAACAGCAGCTTCCAGACATTGCAGTGTGAATATGTTACAGAGCTACAGAAAGTAGTGGGTTGGGACAGAAGGAAGGGAGTGTGACTTCAAAGTCTGTAGCATGTAATCAAGGGGTGTTTTTGGTGTTTTGACATTTTGACATACATTTTTTTTATATATATATATATATATATAATTATTTTCTCTATTACTGGTGATGATATATTAGCCCCAGTTACAGGGGAAAGTTAGCCAACTTCCTGCATAGCAGATCTGACTTCAGTTCCTGCTCTCTCTACACCCAGTGAAACAGATAACTACTGGGTCTGGAGGATGAAACGCTGGCAGCGCTTTGTGTACTATATACACAGTGCTTGTTTAGCCATATGAATACATTGATCACGAAGACAGAGATGATAATAAACTATTTCTTCCTTCTCTATGAGGAGTCTGGCTGTGTCAGACAGCTGGGTCCCCACTCTCGTAGTTGCATGATCTGGTGCATGCAGCTTACTCTATACTGACATTTTACAAATGTCAGTGCAGAGTAAAGTGTGGACTGCACAGTCTTTATAAATGGGGGTTTCCAGACATGGTTTGTGAATTCATCCGAGAGTTACAAAAATGTTGGGACAGAAGGAAGGGAGTTTGACTACAATGTCTGAAAGCACAGTTTATAGTCTGTAATCAAGGGGCCTTTTTGGGGTTCGGACATTTTGACATAAAACATTTTTTTTATTAATGATTTTGGCCCCTTTCACATCAGCGTTTTTTTCAAATCGCGGCAGATGCGGTGAAAAAAAACGCATCTGCCGCGATTACCGCGTACCGGCTGCACTTGCGGCACGGTTGCGGCAAGCCCCATACAATGTATAGGCGGGCTTGCGGCAGGTTCGGCAAGTGCGTTTTTGGCACTTGCGGCAGGTGCGGTCGCGGAAAAAAACGCGGCTGGCCGCTGTTTTTTTTCGCGGCCGCACCTGCCGCAAGTGCCAAAACAACACTTGCCGCACCTGCCGCAAGCCCGCCTATACATTGTATGGGGCTTGCCGCAAGTGCAGCCGGTATGCGGTAATCACGGCAGATGTGGTTTTTTCACCGCATCTGCCGCGATTTGAAAAAAAACGCTAGTGTGAAAGCACCCTTTCCCTATTACTGGTGATGAAATAATAGCCTCAGTTACAGGGGAAATTCAGCTAACGGTCTGCATAGCAGATCTGGCTGGGTCCTCTAGGACTCGGCAGTTCCTGCTCTCTCTATACAAAATGCATAACCTCTGGGTCCAGAGGAGGAAGCCCTTCCTCAACTATATACACAGTGCTTGTTTAGCTGTGTGAATAATTGATCAGTAAGGCAGAGATGATAATAAACCATCTCTGCCTTCTCTTTGAGGAGTCTGGCTGTGTCTGACAGCTGGTTCCCCACTCCCACAGCTGTCTTGTAATGCAAGCAGCTTACTTCGTACTGACATGTTCAAATGTCAGTGAAGAGTAAAGTGTGGACCGCCCAGTCTTTTTGCATGGCGACTTCCAGACATCGCTGTGTGAAGAGCCTTCTACATTGTGGTGGCTCTCGTATATTGGGTCCCATATCTCACCTGTGTTATTTTCATTCCCCAGGTCATATTTTCCATTACAGAACCCTTTCATGGTCAACCGTGCGACAAGCCCTGCCAAGATTGATGGTGACCCCCAACCACCATGGTGCTTCTGCCAGGATAAGGATGACTATCAGGGTGGGAGATATGGGACTTTACGGACTGTCAGTCATACGATGTGGGTGGGTGGGGAGGCTCCTTGTTATTGAAGGGGACACGGGTTCACCCCTTTTGGACAACACAAACGTGCCTTAATGCTTTTATATATTTTTTTTCAGGGACTGTCGGAGGGCGATTTGAAATATATAATGGGTGTTTTTTAATATATATATCAGATATAGAAAATCTTATCGTAGTTGTACAGTAAACGTTATCTGGTCTGCTTACTAGAAAGACAGTTTGAGGGGTTTTAAGGTATTTTTCCCCCACATTAATAAAGCTTATATAAAATAATTTAAAAACATGCTAAAAAAAAATTCAGCTTTATGGGGGAGTATGTGGGTTTTTTTTTGTATAATGGATGCCTGGGTATGAGTGCAGGGATTTAGGATTGAAGACTTTACGAGAGGAATTAGGAAGTAGGTGCAACGTGGTACTAGTGGCAAGAGACGTGGACCCCAACCTGCGACTCTCCTTGAAATGGCCAAGTGAGAGTTATCAGTTTGGGAAACCATTGGTTGGAGATGTATTATTGATCGGAGATTTAAATGCATGGACGCCACAGTTCACGAGTGGCGAAAAGTCTCTCCCTTGCCATAGCCATAGAAAAAGATGGTTCATTGGATCAATTGTAAGGCACCAGGAAATTGATGGTTCGTTGGATCAAATGTAAGGCGCCAGGAACGATGACCCTTGTATTCATGAACAGGATCATGACCGCGATAGTGTTAAAGGAAAGATGACAAATGTACGTGTTCTAAACAGATGGTGTAAATATGTGTTGTCATAGTATGAATTTAAAAAGAACTTGTCACTTGCCATAAATATGTAATTTTATTATTGCCACTGTTCTCCTGAATCCAGCGTTATTATTCTTTTGTTCCTACGCCTCTCCATTCCTGAGATATGGCCCTCTATTCCTTGTGTATATATCTAGTTTAGTTTACCAAGTGGGCGTGGTCCTTAACAGTGGCTCATGGGTGTCTTCTTGAGGGCCACGCCCAGTTGGCAAACAAAATTATATTTAGATACTGGGAGAGGACCGTAGCTCTGGAATGGAGAGCACAGGAAGAAAAGATTCAGCATTTACACCGGGTAGAAAAGGAATATAATATATATATATAAATAAAATATTATATATATAGCAAGTGATCGGTGCTCTTTAAGGAGAAGTCCTCACTGTAATCCAGGCAGCCGCTTTGTATGAAATAGGAATCATGTACTAATGAGTAGCACTTTCTGCTATATACATATCAGTGCTTGGGGTGGAAGCATCACTATAAAAGAGGTGACTTAAAGGGGGTTACTGCCATTTTTATAATGGATATTTTCAGTTAGTGCATGTAAAAACAAGCACTTTTGCAATTTACTGCTCGTTAAAATTTGCAGCCGTTCTTGAGATATGAACACTTTTCTTTTGTTTACAGCTCGTTACCTAGGAGACCGACCACCGCTGCTGTCTAGTTTGTAACCCCTGCACTGAATCTGTCTCAGATTAGAAGGTAACCATGCGCTCCACCGATCTTGGCCAGCTTAAAAAACGGTACTGACAAGCTTAGATGAAAAGAGCTTGTAAGTAATGGGATGTGTTCTGCTATCTAGCAGAGGTGGTCGGTCTCCAAGGCAACAAGCTTTAAACAAAAGAATGTTAATATCTCAAGAACGGCTAAAAATTTTAACAAGCAGTAAATTGCAAAAGTACTCGTTCTTACAAGAACTATCCAACAATATAAGTTCAGGAAAATGAAAATAAACCCTTTAAGGAAGTTCTCTAGCTAATTTACAGAAAAAACATTACTAACCCAGCAACCATATTCTCTTTAATTATTATCTATCAACATCCCTAGCAAACAATCAAGCTCAGGCAGATTCAAAGACTATAAAGGAGGCTTTGATGTACTGAAACCAGAATTTTTTTAATTTTTTTTTTTTTTTAAGATGTCTCCTTGGCCAGGGATGTTGTAACCAGGACCATCACATAAGCACAATGAAAATGTTGCATGTTAAAATATGATCAAAATTCTTGAGACCACCAAAGCTGGTGAGCTACAAAGTGTCTACCTCTGCTCTAGAGGACCTTTAAAAGAGGATCAGTCATCAGATCAAAAGTGACTTTATTTAGCTCTTATTTTATTCCAGTATTCTGGAACGTTTTCCCAAGTCTGCCAAAGTTCTAGAACTTATTTTATTCAGTTCAGGTTATTTACAAGGGGCGTGTCTCACAAGGCAGTTATGCAAAGCATCTTAGACACGCCCCAGAGGAGCCTGTGAGCCACACCCCTGAGGATTGTAGCAGTCATAAAATTTGCACTAAATGTTTCTGGAATCAAATGACAGATTTTAAAATACATAAATACTATTTAGTCCATCAGAGAAGCAGCAGAAATTAAATAATAGCAAAAACTGGACACTTTTGACCTGGTGACAGGTCCTGTTTAATACCTAATGAAATACATTGTATACAGATTTGTAAAGGGGCGGGTATTATATATATATGTTTTTATGTTTTATTCCTAAGTGGCTTGATATTCCGTTTGGGTATTTAAACACCATTCCTATATATATTTATATATATATTTGCGAAGCTTTGGGATTTTTGTATTATTTTGGTCGGTTTATTGAAAATAAACCCCCATAGGATATTTTTCTCGATCTATATAAATGCCAAAGAACATTTTTGTTTTCAAAAAGTTGTAATTTTCCATAATGTCACCAAAAAAAATAAAGTATTTTTTTTTTCTTCCTTTGACCCCATGTGTTGTGCATGAGTGATTATTCCAGTCTCAGAATACAACAGTCGATAAGATTTTGTTTCTGTTTTTCTTTATTGCTTTGCTTGTGGGATTACTCCGGCTCATTCATTTTACTCACAGACACAGAAAAAAAAATAAAAAGCATCTGTGATTTTTATTTTTTTTTTCTTTCTCGGACCCTTATCTTCCCCTCCATAACGTCACCACATACATCTTAACAGAACACTGGATGGGGAGTGGGAATACTGGATGTTCAAACATATACACACATCATAAACTGGACTTGTTACACAGGTGAAACTGGAAATACTGGTTTGCAAATTGGGAATTTTTTAAAAAAACATTTAAAATATTTAAACTATTGGGTTTATTACTTTAGAGATGGACAGCAAAATAGCTCTACCCTGTGTGAGATGCAAGCTCCCACGTTGCATTGTTCTCTGGTAAGAGGGAAATAAGCAGAATTGTGATTACAGCAACATAGCTCTACCCTGTGTGAGACACAAGCTTCCATATTGCATTGTTCTCTGGTAAAGGTACTGTTACACACACAGATATATTGCTTGCAACTCACTGGTTGCAGTGAAATCATGGACACATTGTTCCATTTTAGTTGCCATGTGCAAAATGGAACAATGTGTCCATGACTTCACTGCAACCAGTGAGTTGCAAGCAATATATGTCTGTAACGGTACCTTTAGAGGGAAACAAGCAGAATTGTGATTACAGCAACATAGCTCTACCCTGTGTGAGACACAAGCTTCTATATTGCATTGTTCTCTGGTAAGAGGGAAACAAGCAGAATTGTGATTACAGCAACATAGCTCTACCCTGTGTGAGACACAAGCTTCCATATTGCATTGTTCTCTGGTAAAAGTACTGTTACACACAGAGATATATTGCATGCAACTCACTGCTTGCAGTGAAATCATGGACACCTTGTTCCATTTTGTTGCCATGTACAAAATGGAACAATGTGTCCATGACTTCACTGCAATCAGTGAGTAACGGTACCTTTAGAGGAAACTAGCAGAATTGTGATTACAGCGACATAGCTCTACCCTGTGTGAGACACAAGCTTTCATATTGCATTGTTCTCTGGTAAGAGGGAAACAAGCAGAATTGTGATTACACCTTTTGATGTCCAGCTTGTACAATGGCATTATGAAAAAAAAAATACTATAATATATTACAAAGTGCAATCCATGACCTTGTCATTTATTTTGACATGATTCCAGAGATCCCCTCTAACTATATAAATTTGATTTTAAAGGGAACTTGTTATGTCTTTTTTTTTTTTTTTTTTTTTTTTTTTAAAAAGCCTCCAATGTTAACTAGATCATGCACAAACCTGTTTTTTTTAAAGTAAAAATCCATGTATTTATCATAAAAATGCACTGTAGATGCTTAGATGTTTGCATTTGGTACCTGCACGAGCAGTCATCAGAGTGGACACTTCAGCTGGAATCAGTCATGTCAATCCACTTCAGTCATGCAATTTTTTTTTAGCATAGTCACGCTCCCCCCTGTATTGTAATATATTAATATCATTTAGGGAAGGAGAAGAAGCATAAGGACTTGTGGTAATGTCACGACCATGTGACCGTAATGGGCGAAGCTAAGCAGACCGGACGTGAAGGAAATGTAGACTTCGCTTCGCCCATTACGGTCACATGGTCGTGACATCCCACAGGTCCTTAACATACTTAAGGAAGGAGCAGAGCAGTATAAGGACCTGTGGGAAGTCACGACCATGTGACCGTAATGGGCGAAGCGAAGTCTACATTTCCTTCACGTCCGGTCTGCTTAGCTTCGCCCATTACGGTCACATGGTCGTGACATCCCACAGGTCCTTATACTGCTCCTTCCTTAAGTAATGTTAATATATTACAATGCAGAGGGGGGTGACTATGTTTAAAAAACTGCATGACTGAATGTGGATTGATGTGACTGGGGTGGACAGTTCAGCTGGCAATCAATGATTGAACGTGAAGGTACATAATGCAAACATGTATGATAAATACATAGATTTTTTTGTAAACCAGGTTAGTGATTCACAGTGCATGATCTAAATAACATTGGAGCTGTTTAAAAACAAAAAAACTACATAACAGGTTCCCTTTGTCAGAAATTTTACATATGGCCACTAGGTGACGCTACTCCCCTTCAAACAGTGGGTATACAGTGCTTTTAAAATTAATGTTGTGTGAGCTAAGTTTTATTTAAAGATTATTGCCAGGTGTCTCGTTTCAAACTTGAAAGAAGAAAAATGATTTATCATAGTGTAGGGTTCACCTGTGTCTCAAATATCCAATTTTTTAAGTATTTTAATAGAAAAATAGACACTTAGCAACTTCTCCTTACCACCTTCTTTTAATAATGGGAACACTGTTCTGCAGTACCCTGGCGCAAAAGAGGGTGCCCTACAGCCCCTAGGATTTAAAACAACATTTGACCTTGAATCTCGATCATCTATGTGATGTCAGTAGTTGTATAATAATCTTGTACTGGAGACATGATGTCCGTATATGGATGTGTTTGACATGACATATGGTGCCTGTACATAGACGATGTTTTGTTTGTTTTTTCAATAGGTCAATGGTGCTGTTACATAAATAATGTGTTGGGTTTTTTCTCAACAGGTCAATAGTGCCTTTACATGGCAATTTTTTTTTTTCGATAGGTCAATGGTGCCGTTACATAGATGATCATTTTTTTTCCAACATGTCTATTACATAGCCAATGGGATTTTTCCCCCCCACAGGTTAATAGTGCTGTTACATAAACTATGTTTTTGGTGTTTTTTTCGACAGGTCAATGGTTCCATTACATAGACAATTTATTTTTACGACAGGTCAATGGTGCCGTTACATAGACGATATTTTTTTTTTTCTACATCAAAAATAAAAGGTTGCACCATCAGTAATCTGAATATTACACTGTTGTGACAGCATTGCAGGGTCTGGCTACCAATATTAGAAGCCCTGTGTAGTTTTAGGTCTCTGACAGGTGAATCTCCAGTTCCAAAACTACAACTTTCAGCATGTCCTTACAGTTAAATGATCCTGTTACATCTGCACCATCATCAATGGGTTAATTCCTATATGTTCTCCATATAAGTGGCTTTCAGGATGAAATTGTTGACGCACTGCACATTTTTCCCCTATATATCTGTATAGTTATATGTATCTATATATATATATTGTACATTTAGATAGTTCTATATAAGTCTAGCTGAGCGGAGCAGCTGTTTTATCTTTGGAAATTTTGGTGGTTGCTGTTTTGGGTCTTTCGACTTCTGTTCGACCTCTTCCAATGGAAGATCCCGGGCACGGCGGGCTGTATCCGCACCCTTCCGCCTCTGAACTGCAGTCGCTCACATCTGTAATTTCCAGGTCTGAGTCAGATTCTGGCTCTGGTTTCCCTTCCGGCTGCTCCACTCTGTCTCTTCTCACTGCCCCTGTGCCGCCTAGTTCTCCGCTCACTCTCAGGGGCAGTGGGTGAGAATTAAGGGTTGCACACAGCCTTTGTGGTATTCCGGGTAAGAGGTTGGTAGACCTGTCTATTGACTCCCCTGGGAGCAGGGAGACAGGAGGGGGGATCTGGGAGAGTGAACTGGGATAAAACTGCGGTGGATACAGAGAGGTGGGCAACTTGGAGCCAGTTAGAGGGAAACTGCCGGAAAGGTACGGGTTAAACCCCCAGGTGTAATCAGGAAAGGGGGTGTTTCGGTTGTAGGGTGGCAGCATTGCTGGAGGCTTGTAGCCAGAACCTGTAAAAAAGATAAAGAAGTCAAATAGATGACTGGTAACATAGTTAAAGTTCTAGCTCCACCACTTACATTGAAATATGTACTTGTATTCCAATCTCTCCCTGAACCCTTGGAGACCTACTACTATTGATGAACAAGGCTCTTGGGTATAAATCTAGACCCTGACCCTGGCTTAGATATTCCTTTTGCATTTTTGACTCTGTTTTGCGATTCTGCAGACCCCACTGATTGCCTTGAACTCCACCAACATCATCTTCTGATACATCATTGTGATGGGTGTTGTGGACTTCCCCTTTAAGTATTTACATTGTAGTATCACTGTCCAGAGAAGATTTCTTACTTTCTAAAACTTACAGCATCTATGTGAACGTCGCCATCAGCCTTACCTGCACTCAGGAAAGGAAAAGCGGCTTCAAGACGAAGCTTTTCAGTCTCTGGAGTAGAAAGGGGACGATCCAGTAATGGAGGCCGACCAGTAGGCGAAAAGAGAGACTGCAAAGCCTGCAAATTAAGATACGATAATCAGTTTATGTGGCTGGCCATACTGTCTGTCTGAGTGCACCCTCATGGCCATATATTCACAACACTTTTAGGTGGGTTCTCCAATGTACATGATTAAGCCATAGACCTGACTAATCTTACGGACTTCTAAAGGTTTCTTCCTACCTCAGGAGTGAAGGGGTCATGTGAATGTGCCCCAGGGAAGGGGTTCTGCCCCAGGAGGAGGGACGAGTTGGCCATGTCCAGTAGAGGGTAGTTGACAAGCACAACTTTACTGAAGTTGAATTTGTAGGTGAATCTCTTGCCCTTGGTCTTGTGTAGAATCCTCTTGTTGTAGTAATATCTGGAAGAAATCATGGGTCAACTCATGGTTAATTTCATCATTTTCACATAAGAAGCCCTACTACTAATTTCTTTGCCTCTGTTGACCTTTCCCTTCAAGTTACATCTAAAGGTAGAGATTATTGTATACTTCAGCTTTCTACAACCTTCCTAATTGTGGAGTACATCAAAAAGCTCAAGAGGGAACCTCATTATTATTAGCATTCTGCCGTCTCTATAGGAGAAGGGACTTCCTTTCTCTCATTTCCCATCTTTGCTTCTGCAGACCCTTACGTCAAGGCAAATTTAAAGGTAGAGATTATTCCAGACTACATCTTTGTACAACCGTTCTGATAGTGGTGTACATCAAAAATCATAATAAAGTTCAAAATGGAACAGCATCATCATTAGCATTCTGCTGGCATTACAGGAGTAGGAACTTACCTTCCCTCAATTCCCATCATGCTTCTTTTGCTTTAAAAAAAAAAAAATGTTCCTTGGCTTGCCTGCCCCACTCTTAAAGCCTCCCTCTTTGTTTACCTGTTTACAGTTAGAAAAGGAAAGGGGAGCAGAAAGACAAAGCTCCTTCCCTCCCATCCTGTGGAAAGACAAAGCCCCGCCCACATTCCGTAAAGACACGCAAGCCCACCTACATCTCGTAAAAACAGACAGAATCGCCCAGATCCCATAAAAATACAGACCCACCCTCATCCCATAGACACTCAAACCCACCCACATCCCATAAAAACACAGACCCACCCACATCCCATAAAGACACATAGACTCGCCCACATCCCATAAAAATACAGACCCACCCTCATCCCATAGATACTCAAACCCACCCACATCCCGTAAAGACACACAGAATCGCCCACATCCCATAAAAATATCCCATAAAGACACGCAAGCCCACCCACATCCCATAAAGACACTCAAACCCACCCACATCCCATAAAAACACAGACCCACCCACATCCCTTAAAAATACAGACCCACCCTCATCCCATAAAGACACACAAGCCCACCCACATCCCGTAAAGACACACAAGCCCACCCACATCCCATAAAGACACTCAAACCCACCCACATCCCATAAAAACACAGACCCACCCACATCCCTTAAAAATACAGACCCACCCTCATCCCATAAAGACATGCAAGTCCACCCACGTCCCATAAAGACACGCAAGTCCACCACGTTCCATAAAGACACACAAGCCCACCCACGTCCCATAAAGACACAGACCCGCCCCCGCTTACTGTAAGCGGTCTTGGGTTCTTTGCTGCTACAGATGAATTCTATTTAATTCTAGACATTGGATTGCAGGTAAATTAGACAGAAAGTTGACATCTGGATCCCAGTTTATCATTTGTAGGATTTTAAGCCCCATTGTTTGTCTTGTAGTGTTCATTGCTGCAGGCGGTTCACACATTTTGCATCAAGTAAGAAATATTCTTTTTACTCTAACCTGCTAACTAACCCTGTGCTCATTCCTGCAAAAAGTCACATCATCCCATGAAAGGTCATAAAAATAAAAATACATAAGATCACTCAATGTTTGGGTGGGGACTGAAAATGTTGTGACTTTTTTAAAATGTCATAGCTGATCAATCAACCCAAAAACATTCGGGAAACCCGATCCATTCCACAATGGCAAAACTAAATAGATAGTGAACGCAAAGACACTAATGAATTTGGCCCCTGTGGTTGGCATTTTGGGTTGATTTTCTGGAAGGTAAGACACCACATTCATCACATGAGATCAAGTCTCACAGTAGAGCAACTAAAGGGGCGGTGCCACCAATAATTGTATATTTTAATTAATAGATCTTAGAATAAAAATAAATTCTACAATTGGATGTGTTAAACTCTTATATTTTGTGATCCCCGCTGTAATGTCTGTATACTCTTATATTCTGTGATCCCGGCTGTAATGTCTGTATACTCTTAGATTCTGTGATTCCCGGCTGTAATGTCTGTATGCTGTTATATTCTGTCCCGCCTGTAATGTCTGTATACTCTTATATTCTGTGATCCCGGCTGTAATGTCTGTATACTCTCCTATTCTGTGATCCCTGGCTGTAATGTCTGTATACTCTTATATTCTGTGATCCCACTGTAATGTCTGTATACTCTTATATTCTGTGATCCCCAGCTGTAATGTCTGTATACACTATATTATGTGATCCCCGGCTGTAATGTCTGTATACTCTTATATTATGTGATCCCCGGCTGTAATGTCTGTATACTCTTATATTCTGTGATCCCAGCTGTAATGTCTGTATGCTGTTATATTCTGTGATCCTGACTGTAATGTCTGTATACCTATACTTTCTCCCCTGCACAGAGCTTGGTATATCCCACCTGTTTCTGCATGGTCGGAAACATACTATACATGACACGGGGCACTTTTATAACAATATCTTAGGACAGGAACAATTTTTTTCAAGACATCCAATTGTGGAAATTATTTTTATTCTAAGATCTATTAATTAAAATGTACAATTGTTCGTGGCAAAACCCCTTTAAATAAAGGGATCATCTGCCCATTCATACGCGGAAAGAATTTATTGCCCCTACAGCTCCCCCACAGAGAAATAAGGTATTACAGAATGTGAATTGGAATAAAAGGGATGTCTGTATAATGGATAGAATGGGTCCTCCATAGCACGAGATGTTTTTTATCATTAGCCAAGCGATGTCGGTCCCAGTATCACAGCTAGAAGATGAATGTATGCAGGGGTGTAACTACAATGGGTGCAGGGGTTGCGATAGCACCCGTGCCCTGGGACCTAGGGGGCCCCAAAAGTCCCTTTGGCCTATAGAAAAAGACCAATGATATTAAAGATTTGCAATAATTGGGGGCCTTGTTGGAGCTATCGCATTGTGCAGATGAGGATCCTAACCGGGAACCCCCTGTATACAGGGTATATGAAATCTGGACAGTCCCTTTACTCATTGACGTGTTCTATTAAAACTAATGTAAACATGTATTAAATCGATTATATTAATACTTTAAAGGAGATTTCTCTCATTTGTAGATATAAACCGTCCGCGATGGGTCGAGCAGATTTCATTACAATAGAACGTATCATGTGCATTAAAGAGAATAAGATGCGAGGTAGCGGCACGTCCGCCCGTTCCACCGCACCCCTCCTCCCCAGAGAGACGCCGCTGCCTTCACAGGGCAAACGTATCACCCACGTGTTAGGCCAGGGAAGAGTTTTGAAATTAAATGTCAAAAGTGATTTTTCGGCAAAGGGATGAGGATCCTCCTCCTCGCTTCACCCGCGGCCCCACGGGGACCGTCTGGGCTCCAGCCATATATGAAGCATCTGATATCACAGGGAGCAATGCGGATCCTCTGTGCGCGGCCGCTGCTCTCACTGTAGCAGGTCGGAATTTGTCATTTAATACAAATTTCTAGTTATTTTTGTACTGAAAATATTGATAAGAATTTTTGCTTTCCTTTCCTGGTTTGGCGTAGGGGAAAAACCTGATAGAATTGCAGAAGTGCCTCCATCTCCTCTCCTTCCCTATGATGCCTGGCTGTTTTAGGCGACTCTTTGGAATGGGCAGTCGATGAGGATTAACACATTTTCAGGCCATTATATGATTGAGAATGAATTTTTTCACCCATTTTCCTCCATAAATTTTTAGTTGTCCAAATTGGTAATTAGAAACAAGTTGCCATGATGTCTCCCATACACAGCACACAGAAGACAGGAGAGCAGGAATCCTTCATGTCTATGTAGATCATGTTCAGAAGCAGCATGGAGGACAGCTGTGCTGAGAAGTGAATCCATCTCTGGGGGGATATAAAACACTTACTAGAAAGCTGCAGCAGTGTGGAGTACATTATACAGCAGTGTAGCTGTGAATACAGCTCTGGAGTAAGGTAAACACACTTACTAGAAAGCTGCAGCAGTGTGGAGTACATTATACAGCAGTGCTTGCTGTGAATACAGCTCTGGAGTAAGTAAAAAACACTTACTAGAAAGCTGCAGCAGTGTGGAAACAGCAGTGAGCTGTGAATACAGCTCTGAGTAAGATAAAAAAAACACTTACTAGAAAGCTGCAGCAGTGTGGAGTATATTATACAGCGGTTCTGAGCAGTTAGCTGTGAATACAGCTCTGAGTAAGATAAAAACACTTACTAGAAAGTTGCAGCAGTGTGGAGTATATTATACAGCGTTCTGAGCGTGTAGCTGTAATACAGCTCTGAAGTAAGATAAAAACACTTACTGAAAAGCTGCAGCAGTGTGGAGTATATTATACAGCAGTGCTGAGCAGTATAGCTGTGAATACAGCTCTGGATTAAGATAAAAAACATTACTAGAAAGTGCAGCAGTGTGGAGTACATTATAGCGTCGGCAGTGCTGGACAGCTGGAGCCGGGCAAGTGTGGGGCAGCAGTGCAGAAACAGAGGGCAAGGTGAGGGCAGCGCTGTTTGTGCGCTGTTCTTTGTGCACCCCACTCCGTATCAGGGAAAGGATATGTGGTGATGTCACAGTAATATGATCTGGTTCTGCCCATGATAGTGACATCACCACAGGTCCTCTAGGGTATTTGCAGGGGCAGATGGATGTTGTCGGGCTGCAGTCGACGGATTTGTGGGAGGGGGGACGTTCTTGGGTTTTGTCGCTGTTACAGTACCGCCAGTGATCCCATACCGCCAGCAGGCGCCATATATGTACACCTAGCACCTGAGAGTACAAATATGGCTACTGCAACTTCTTCTGGCCTCTGGCCAGTCAGAGGACATGAATAACGAATGAGATAAGGCAATTATGTAAGTAGACTTGGGGAAACGGATACTATTTTATAAATAAACCTGTGTCCCTCCCTGGAAACAAGACATCACAACATTTTCCCAAATTACAAATTTCAGCACTGCTACATTCTGACCTCGCTATGGAAAATTTCCATTTTTACAAGGTAACAGACCTGAAAAAAGTTTCTGCCGTCCCTTTAGACCCCAATGTGCAGGTAGCATTCAGTCCCACGCGTGAGGATGAACTTTGCAGGCGGGGCTAGCACTCCAGTCCCACAGAAGAGGAGAGGCAACCCCAGCACCACCAGTCCTGTATGAGCCCCCCAGCATCACCAATACTCTGTGCCCCCTAGAATCCCCAGTACTGTATGTGCCCCCCTAGTGAAGCGTATTCTTCTCTTCCATACTTTGTGCCCTTAGTGATGTATATATCCTTCAGTGATGACTGTGCCCCAAGCGATGTCTATGCCCCCAGTCATGTATGTGCTCCCAGGTCCCCGATACTCTGTGCGCCCACAGTGATGTATGTGACCCCCAGTGAAGTATATTCCACCAATACTGTTTGTGCCCCCCAGGGATGTATATACCCTCCAGTTATGACTGTGCCCCTATGTAATGTCTATGCCCCCCCAGCTTCTCCAGTGATGTACATGCCCCAGCCCCTCCTGTCATGTATATGCTCCAGCACCTCCTGAGATGTATATACAGCACTCCCAGCGTCTATGTGATGTATATACAGCAGTCCCAGCATCTCCTATGTGATATATATAATTATACAGCACTCCCAGCGTCATCTATGTGATGTATATACAGAATTCTCTGCATCTACTATGTGAGTATATATACAGCAGGTCCCAGTATGTTCATATCTTGATGTATATACAGCAGTCCCAGTATCCTCTGTATAATGTATATACAGCACTCCCAGCGTCATCTATGTGATGTATATACAGCAGTCCCAGCATCTCCTATGTGATGTATGTGATTTACAAATCTTATTTTACAAAGTGTTGGCTACACTCCCAGCCAAGACAAACCTGGAAAAGTAGTTTGTGAGAAGCAACAAGATCAATATCACCGAACATCACAGCCGCACCAAAGAGGATCCGCTCCAGCCGTCACTATAGGGGTGAGATGTTTGACTAAATCTAGCCGGGTAATTTTCAAAGTGATAATTTTGTGCAGCCCCCAAATAATGTTGTTAGAGGGACCTGGCAGGTAGAGTTCAGCTACTCTGCAGCGCCACCACTGGAGAAGTTTAGTATTACATCATCTATAATGTATTCAGCTGGGTGTAACCTTACCTGAGTGCTCGGCTCAGCTTATCATAGTTCATATGAGGTTTGCATTTGCGTATACCCCATAACCGCGCCACCTCATCGGGGTCCTTGATGACGAATTCTCCATAGTCTCCCTGCCAGGCGATGACATCATGATATTCCTCTTTCTGAAGAAGCTCCAGAATAAAGTGCCAGAGCTGGATCTGTCTGGAGCCCGGGCTGGACTCCGGCTTATAGGCCCAGTCAGGAAAGGCAAACCCTGGAACAAGAACAAAATGGGAAATATTAAAGAAAATGTCTGATAAAGCGTAAAATAATACAACAGTGTTATCATGGGAGCAGTCACATAGAGAGCAATCCAGGGACAGGGGTCCAATTGCATATTTTACCATTATCCGGCACTGCGTTCTACGCATGCACAGTTCATAGAACATGGAGCGGATGTCTGGATCCACCGGGATCCGGAATCCATTTGTTTCCATGTCACAAAGGCCACTATTCAGATTTAACCCATAGTACCCTGGATCCATGTGGATCCGCGGCTTTACATTTTTTTTCACAGAGACCAAAATAACATCAAGATGCAGATTTTGTCTCCATAAAAATCTTTGAACACCTGGATCCACCCAGATCCAGAGGAAAATGTGCACAACTGGATGCACCCGCAAGGGTCTCCAGCCCCATTGAAACTCAATGAGGCCAAAAAACGGATGCAGGTGCATTCAGTTTGTGACGGACTAACACTGATGGCGAAAAACAGCAGTGTGACACCAGCCTAAGAAAATTATTGTAATCACACTCTTATCAGAGATTGGTTAGCTTTGCTTAGAGTTTTGTTAACGTTGGGTCAGGGCTTGGCCAGCATTTGGTCAGGGTTGGGTTAGGGTTTGGACAGGGTTTGATCGGGGTTTGATCAGGGTTTGGTTAGAGTTTGGTCAGTGCTTGGCCAGGGTTTGGTCCGGGTTTCGTCAGCATTTGTTAGAGTTTGGTCAGTTTAATCAGAGGATGATCAGAAGTTGATTAAAGGATGGTCAGAGGCTGGTCAGAGGTTGACCAGAGGATGGTCAGAGGTTGATCAGAGGTTGATCAGAGGATGGTCAGAGGTTGATCAGAGGATGGTCAGAGGTTGACCAGAGGATGGTCAGAGGTTGACCAGAGGATGGTCAGAGGTTGATCAGAGGATGGTCAGAGGTTGATCAGAGGATGGTCAGAGGTTGACCAGAGGATGGTCAGAGGTTGACCAGAGGATGGTCAGAGGTTGATCAGAGGCTGGTCAGAGGTTGATCAGAGGATGGTCAGAGGTTGATCAGAGGCTGGTCAGAGGTTGACCAGAGGATGGTCAGAGGTTGATCAGAGGTTGATCAGAGGCTGGTCAGAGGTTGATCAGAGGCTGGTCAGAGGTTGATCAGAGGATGGTCAGAGGTTGACCAGAGGATGGTCAGAGGTTGACCAGAGGTTGATCAGAGGCTGGTCAGAGGTTGATCAGAGGATGGTCAGAGGTTGATCAGAGGCTGGTCAGAGGTTGATCAGAGGATGGTCAGAGGTTGATCAGAGGATGGTCAGAGGTTGATCAGAGGATGGTCAGAGGTTGACCAGAGGATGGTCAGAGGTTGATCAGAGGTTGATCAGAGGTTGATCAGAGGCTGGTCAGAGGTTGATCAGAGGCTGGTCAGAGGTTGATCAGAGGATGGTCAGAGGTTGATCAGAGGCTGGTCAGAGGTTGATCAGAGGCTGGTCAGAGGTTGATCAGAGGATGGTCAGAGGTTGACCAGAGGATGGTCAGAAGTTAATCAAAGGTTGATCAGAGGATGGTCAGAGGTTGATCAGAGGCTGGTCAGAGGTTGATCAGAGGATGGTCAGAGGTTGATCAGAGGCTGGTCAGAGGTTGATCAGAGGATGGTCAGAGGTTGAGCAGAGGATGGTCAGAGGTTGATCAGAGGATGGTCAGAGGTTGACCAGAGGTTGATCAGAGGCTGGTCAGAGGTTGATCAGAGGATGGTCAGAGGTTGACCAGAGGCTGGTCAGAGGTTGATCAGAGGCTGGTCAGAGGTCAGAATGTATGTATATACATACACATACATAGCGAGAGATGGTAAATATATTTTTTATTATTTTTTCATTAAAGATTATTATTACCGTACTACTATTAATATATTATTTTTGGTGATTATTTTATTTTTCACAAGTTCTATTTTTTTCTAAAATTATATACTCTAAAGTTAAGGGTTTATGGAATTTTCACTGGAATATAGATTAAATATTATCCATGGATGTGCTGATCCTTTTTCCAATTTTCTATATATACATCAATCAATAAGATGGATGGATGAATGGATAAATATATGTTCTATTTGATCCTTATATTTTTGTCATATATATATATATATATATATATATATATATATACAGCTCTGGCAAAAATTAAGAGGCCACTGCACAGTTTTCTGACAATCCCCATCTCTCCATGTGTGACAGCCCTTCCATTCCAGGGTCAGTTGAATTCCAACCACAGTCCACCTCATTCTATTAATGTGCTTCTGATTAGGTGATCACCTGAACCAAATCTTATTTAACGAGGTAAAGTATAATAAACCCTGCTGTGGTCTTCACAATCCTCTTGCAATAGGACAAGCTGGATGGCAAAACAAGTGCTAGGAATAGCCAAAAAGTAATATGAATGAAAAAATAACATAACCATGCCAAAGGAGTTGACAAGAAAAGTCTTGAGTGAGAAAAAGAAGGGCTCAATCTGGCTTTACTAGCAGAGGGATACAGGAGTGTCATGTTCCCTCCACCCTTAATATTTCGAAGACGGCAGTCGATTACAACAAGGCCAAGCAGCAGACATTGGCTACAACAAAGCTACAGACCGGCAGAGGGCAAAAGCGACTCTCCGCTGACCGGGATGACCGTCATCCTATTCGAATGTCACTCAGCAACCAGAGGATGACATCAAGTGACTTACAAAAGGAATGGCAAATGGCAGCTAGGGTGAAGTGCACGGCAAGAACAGTTCGTAATGGACTCCTAGAGGCAGGGCTCAAGTCATTTAAAGCTAAAAAAAAAGTCTTTCATCAATGAGAAGCAAAGGAGAGCCAGGCTGAAGTTTGCCAAAGACCATAAGGATTAGACCATAGAGGACTGGAGTAAGGTCATCTTCTCTGATGAGTCTAATTTTCACAGCTTTGCCCAACACCTGGCCGTCTAATGGTTAGACGGAGACCTGGAGAGTCGTACAAGCCACAGTGTCTTGCACCCACTGTGAAATTTGGTGGAGGATCGGTGATCTGGGAATGCTTCAGCAAGGCTGGAATTGATCAGGTTAATCTTTGTGAAGGACGTATGAATCAAGCCGCATACAAGGTTATCCTTGAGAAAAACACTTCCTTCTGCTCAGGCTACATTCCCCAACTCTCAGAACTGATTTTCCAGTAGGACAATGCCCCATGCCACACAGCGAGGTCAATCAATGTGTAGATGAAGGAGCACCACATCAAGACCCTGTCATGGCCAGCCCAATCTCCAGACCTAAACCCCATTGAAAACCTCTGGAATGTAATCAAGAGGAAGATGGATAGTCACAAGCCAGCAAACAAAGAAGAACTGCTTAGATTTTTGTGCCAGGTGTGGCATAAGGTCACCCAAAAGCAGCGTGAAAGACTGGTGGAAAGCGGCCAAGACACATGAAAGCTGTGAGTAAAAATCATGGTTATTCTACAAAATATTGATTTCTGAACTCTTCCTGGGTTAAAACATGAGTATTGTTGTTTCTATATAAAGATGAGCTTATTTTCTTTGCATTATTTGAGGTCTGATGTTTCTTTTTAATTATTTTGATGATTTCTCATTTGCTGCAAATAAATACAACATTTTTATCTTTGAATTATGGAGACGTGTTGTCAGTAGTTTATAGAATAAAAGAACAATGGACGTTTTACTCAAAAATATAAGGAGAAAAATCAGAGAAACTGAACATTTTGCAGTGGTCTCTTACTATTTGCCAGAGCTATATACATATTTACGCCAAATACTAAAAGTATATTAATATATAGCAAGAGGGGGACGAGAACAGTTAAGGGAATACTTCAATAATAATAATAGCTGAATTATCTAAGGTGAGAAGTAACATTATATATATTGTGATGTGTTCGTGTCTAAGAAATGTATATAAACTGCTGTGCAATATGTTCGTGCTACATAAATAAAATATTATTAAACGTTTCTTAATGATTAGATATTTTGTAAAATTAATATTTCTATCTCATTAGTAATATTAACCCTTATGATAATTTAATGTGAAATGCAAATCTAATTTTCTATTTTTTTTTGGACTTTACAATTTTAAAGTTCTGTTAGTTGCAGTTTTATTACATAAAACATTAAGCCGTTCTCGGGTTATCACGATCATTTTTTGCTATTTCTTCTATGACTATATTTCGATCAATCTACGTGTCCTCTTGCTGTATAGATACTATTATAGGGCTGATTAACCCTGTGTCTCCTGGCTGCTGTCACTCTGCAGATCCCCTTGACCCTGGGATAATTCAGTCTTCCATCATCCTTTCTTCCCTGTCTCCAGCCACATCCATGTTCTGTGATTCCGCTGACCCTTCTCCAATTACTGTTTATTTTCAATTCCCATTTCTATCTCTCCTCTTCTCTTTCATGTTTCTGTTTTTCTCTCCTCTATTTCTGTCTCATTCGATGTTGATCTTCACTTCTGCAGCCTCAATCAGACCAGCCCCTCCCCATGCACAGCCCCCAATAAGACTAACACCCCCTATGCCCCCAATATGACCACCACTTCTTACCCCTTACAGCCCCCAATAAAACCACCACCCCTGACCCCACCACATCCCCCAATAAAACCACCACCCCTGCCCCCACAGAACCCCCAATCAGACCACCACCTCCTGCCCCCCCCAGCACGACCCTCAATAAAAACCACCACTCCCTACGCCCCAAACAAGACCACCACCCCCTACCTCCCACACCCCAAATAAAACCACCACCTCCTGCCCCCCACACAGCCCCCAATAAGATCACCACCCCCTGCTGCACCCCAAGCCTCCAATAAGAACACCTCCCCTTCCCCCCAGCACAGCCCCCAATAAGACCATCACCTTTTTCCCCCTCACAGCATCCAATAAGACCACCCCCACACAGTCCTCAATAGGACCACCGCCCTCTGCCTCCTGCACAGACCCCAATAAGACCACCGCCACTTGCCCCCAGCGCAGCCTCTAATAAGACGACCACTCCCTGGACCCCAGCACAGCCCCCTATAAGATCAACACCCCCTGCCCCCCCAGCACAGCCCCCAATAATACCAACACCCCCTGCCTCCAATAAGACCAACACCCCGTACCACCCCTGCACAGCCCCAAGAAGACCACTACCCCTTGCCCCAGCATATCCCACAAAAAGACCAGCACCCCCTGCCCTGACACACAGCCCCCAATAAGACTAACATCCCCTGACCCCCCACACACAGCCCCCAATAGCACCACCAACTGCCAATAAGACCACCGTCCCCTGCCCCCTGCCAGCCCAATAAGACACCCACACCCAGCCAGCCCCAATAAGACCCCAACACCCTGTCCCCTCCCCACACAGCCCCCATACGTCTACCACCCCCTGCCCTCTCCCCACAGCTCTCAATAAGACCACCACCATCTGCCGCCAGCACAGCCACCAATATCACCACCACACCCTGGCCCCCAGGATAGCCCCAATAAGATCAACACCCCCCGCCCCCACACACAACCCCAATAAGACTAACACCCCCTGCCCCCCACATACAGCCCACAATAGACCATCCCCTGTGCAGACCCAATAGGACCACCACTCGCCAATAAGACCACCACCCTCTAGCCCCCACACAGCCCACAATAAGACCATCACCCCCTGCCCCCCCCCACAGTCCCCAATAAAACCATCATGCCCTGCCCCCCAACACAGCCCCCAATAAGACCATCACCCCCTGCCCCCCCACAGTCCCCAATAAAACCATCATGCCCTGCCCCACAAACACAGCCCCCAATAAGACCATCCCCTCTCAGTCCCCAATAAAACCATCATGCCCTGCCCCCCAACACAGCCCCCAATAAGACCATCACCCCCTGCTCCCCCTCCTCCTCATAGTCAGGGAATAATTCACTGCTGGAAAGATTATTTGCAACAACAAACGATATTTTAGCCCCAAACATTGAGAGATGATTGATATCTGTGACTCCATCTCCTGTGATATCTCCAGACTGATCTGTGCAGAGGAAGACAAATCTACAGAGACTGAGAACAGAGTCACCATATAATAAGATATAGAATATATTAAACAAGATATAGAATAGTCACCATATAATAAGATATAGAATATATAACAAGATATAGAATAGTCACCATATAATAAGATACAGAATATATAACAAGATACCAGAATAGTCACCATATAATAAGATACCAGAATATATAACAAGATACCAGAATAGTCACCATATAATAAGATATAGAATATATAACAAGATATAGAATAGTCACCATATAACAAGATATAGCATAGTCACGATATAACAAGATATAGAATAGTCACCATATAACAAGATATAGCATAGTCACCATATAATAAGATATAGAATAGTCACCATATAACAAGATGTAGAATAGTCACCATATAATAAGATGTAGAATAGTCACCATATAATAAGATGTAGAATAGTCACCATATAATAAGATATAGAATAGTCACCATATAATAAGATTAGAATAGTCACCATATAACAAGATATAGAATAGTCACCATATAATAAGATATAGAATAGTCACCATATAACAAGATATAAATAGTCACCATATAACAAGATATAGAATAGTCACCATATAACAAGATATAAAATAGTCACCATATAACAAGATATAGAATAGTAATATAACAAGATATAGAATAGTCACCATATAACAAGATATAGAATAGTCACCATATAATAAGATATCAGTATAATATAACAAGATATAGAATATCACATATAACAAGATATGAATATACAAAAAGATATAGAATAGTCACCATATAACAAGATATAGAATAGTCACCATATAATAAGATATAGAATATATAACAAGATATAGAATAGTCACCATATAACAAGATATAGAATAGTCACCATATAATAAGATATAGAATATATAACAAGATATAGAATAGTCACCATATAACAAGATATAGAATAGTCACCATATAAAAGATATAGAAAGTCACCATATAACAAGATATAGAATAGTCACATATAATAAGATATAGAATATATAACAAATAAAATAATAAATAGTCTAACAATATAACAAGATATAGAATAGTCACCATATAATAAGATATAGAATATACATATAAAATAGATATAAAGTTAGTCACCATATAACAAGATATAGAATAGTCACCATATAATAAGATATAGAATATATAACAATATATCAGAATATATAACAAGATATAGAATAGTCACCATATAACAAGATATAGAATAATCACCATATAACAAGATATAGAATAGTCACCATATAATAAGATATAGAATAGTCACCATGTAACAAGATATAGAATAGTCACCATATAATAAGATATAGAATAGTCACCATATAACAAGATATAGAATATATAACAAGATACCAGAATAGTTACCATATAACAAGATATAGAATAGTCACCATATAACAAGATATAGAATAGTCACCATATAATAAGATATAGAATAGTCACCATATAACAAGATATAGAATAGTCACCATCAAACTATAAACAATGATAACAGATCTGATAAAACTGGATTGATAAAGTCTCCTAGAATGTAGAGAGATCCCTGTGATCTAATGAAAGCGATCACTGTATATCATTCATGAGATCGACAAGTAACAAACTCCGCTCTGCTACATGGAGGGATCACCCGATCACATCTGCACTGGGATCTTCCTGATCTCTCACGTCTTGGAGATGAATCGTTTATTTCTAAACCTGATTAACCTGGAAAATTAATTGGATCTGATGAACCGATCTGGTACCGCCGTGAATTGGGAAAAGGCTGAGGGGTGATAGTAGATCATAGTAGATCACTGCTGGGAGTTGTAGTGTTAAAACGTGAGAACAGAATCCTACAGAACTCAGCGACAGATCACTGTTCACATTGCTGCGTCTTCACCAGTGCGTCCTCTCCTCTTATTATTAATTATTCTCTTATTATTAATTTTCTCTCTTCATCATCTTATTGCTAGTTCACCCTCTCCTCTTCAAAGTTTTCTCTCTCTTTCTTCTTCTCCTCTTATTATTAATTATCCTTCACCTCCTCTAATTAGTTCTCTTTCTCTCTCTCTTTCTCGTCTTATTCTTAGTTCTCCCCGTCTTCCTCCTTCTTATTATTACTTCTTCCCCCTGTTATTCTTGGTTCTCTCTTCCTCCTGTTATTAGTTCTCCCTCTGTATCTCGTCTTATTAGTTTTCTCTCTCTTCCTTCTCTTATTAGTTCTCCACTGTCTTCCTTTTTTATTAGTTCTCCCTCTCTCATTAGTTCTCTCTAGTATTAGTTCTCTCTCTCCCTTTCTTTCTCCTTCTCTTTTTTCTCTCTTCCTCCTCTTATTATTGATTCACCATCTCTTCCTCCTCTTATTATTTTTCTCTTCCTTTTCTTATTAGTTCTATCTCTCTTCCTCCTCTTATTATTAGTTCTCTTCATCATATTAGTTCTCTCTTCCTCTTATCATTAGTTCTCCTTCTCTTATTAGTTCTCTCTCTCTTCCTTCTCTTTTCTTAGTTCTCTCTCTCCTTTTATTATTAGCTCTCTCTCTCCTCTTATTATTAGTTTCCCTCTCCTCCTCTTATTAGATCTCTCTTCCTCCTCTTATTCTTAGTTCTCTCTCTCTCTTCCTCCTCATTTCTTAGTTCTCTCTCTCCTTTTATTATTAGTTCTCCCTTTCCTCTTATTATTAGTTCTCCCTCTCCTCCTCTTATTAGTTCTCTCTTCCTCCTCTTATTCTTAGTTCTCTCTCTCTCTCTTCCTCCTCTTATTCTTAGTTCTCTCTCTCTTCCTCCTCTTATTCTTAGTTCTCTCTCTCTCTTCCTCCTCTTATTCTTAGTTCTATCTCTCTCTCTTCCTCCTCTTATTCTTAGTTCTCTCTCTCTTCCTCCTCTTATTCTTAGTTCTCTCTCTCTCTTCCTCCTCTTATTCTTAGTTCTATCTCTCTTCCTCCTCTTGTTATTAGTTCTCTGTCGTCCTCCCCTTATTAATTCACCATCTCTTCCTCCTATAACAAGTTCCCCTTCTCCTCTTTTTAATACTTCTCTCGCTTTCCACCTCCTCCTATTATTCGTTCCCCTTATCCTCCTTTTTTCTGTGTCCTATTGCTATTCCTGTTCCATACCGCATCCAAAAAAAGTCCTCTCCTCTTATTAGTTCTCTCTCTTTTCTCCTCTTATCATTAGTTTTCCTTCTCTCTCTCCTTTTATTATTTGTCCTCCCTCTCTTGCTCCATTAGTTCTTTCTCCTCTTATTATTAGTTCTCTCTTTTCCTCCTTCTTTATTGGTTCTCCCTTTCTCATCTTATTAGCTCTCTCTCCTCTTATTATTAGTTCTCTCCTCTTATTAATAGTTCTCTCTCCTCCTATTATTAGTTCACTCTCTTTCTCTTCTTCTTATTAGTTCTCTCTCTTTCTATTAGTTCTTTTTCTCTTCTTATTAATTCTCTCTCTTTCTCTTCTTTATATTAATTCTCTCTCTTATTATTAGTTCTCTTTCTCTTCTTGTTAATTCTCTCTCTCTTTTATTATTATTAATTCTCTCTTTCTCTTTTTCTTATTAGTTCTCTCCTTCTCTTATTAGTTCTCTCTCTTTCTCCTCTATTATTAGTTCTTTCTCTCTTCTTCTTATTAGTTCTCTCTCTTTCTCATCTTATTAGTTCTCTCCTTCTCTTATTAGTTCTCTCTCTTTCTCCTCTTATTATTTAGTTCTCTCTTCTTTCTCTTCTTATTAGTTCTCTCTCTCTCTCTTCTCTTCCTATTAGTTCTTTCTCTTTCTTCTCTTATAAAAGTTCTGTCTTTCTCTTCTTATTATTAGTTCTCTCTTTCTCCTCTTATTATTAGTTCTCTCTCTCCTCTTATTATTAGTTCTCTCTTTTATTATTAGTTCTCTCTTTCTCTTCTTATTAGTTCTCTCTCTCTATTATTAGTTCTCCCTTTCTCTTCTTATTATTAGTTCTCTTTCTCTTCTTATTATTAGTTCTCTCTCTCTTATTATTAGTGCTCTCTTTCTCTTCTTATTATTAGTTCTCTTTCTCTTCTTATTATTAGTTCTCTCTCTCTTTCTCTTCTTATTAGGTCTTTGTCTTTCTCTCTTATTATTAGTTCTCTCTCTCTTTCTCTTATTATTAGTTCTATGTCTTTCTCTTATTATTAGTTCTCTCTCTCCTCTTATAATTAGTTCTCTCTTTTTATTAGTTCTCTCTCTCTTTCTCTTCTTATTAGTTCTTTCTCATTCTCCTCTTATTATTAGTTCTGTGTCTTTCTCTTCTTATTATTATTGCTCTCTCTTTCTCTTCTTATTATTAGTTCTCTCTCCTCTTATTATTAGTTCTCTCTTTTTATTAGTTCTCTCTCTCCTCTTATTATTAGTTCTCTCTTTCTCTTCTTATTATTAGTTCTCTTTCTCTTCTTATTATTAGTTCTCTCTCTTATTATTAGTTCTCTCTTTCTCTTATTAGTTCTCTCTTTCTCTTCTTATTATTAGTTCTCTCTTTCTCTTATTAGTTCTCTTTCTCTTATTATTAGTTCTCTCTTTCTCTTCTTATTAGTTCTCTCTCTCTTATTAGCTCTCTCTTTCTCTTATTATTAATTCTCCCTCTTTTTCTCTTATTAGCTCTCTCTTTATTTTCTTACTAATTCACTTCTCTTATTTTCTCCTTCTCTTTTGATTATTAGTTCTGTCTCTTTTTCTCCTCTTATTATTAATTCTCCCTCTTTTGCTCTTATTAGCTCTCTCTTTCTCTTATTATTAATTCTCCCTCTTTTTCTCTTATTAGCTCTCTCTTTATTTTCTTATTAATTCACTTCTCTTTATTTTCTCCTTCTTTTGATTATTAGTTCTGTCTCTTTCTCCTCTTCTTATTAGTTCTGTCTCCTCCTCCTCTTATTATTATTAGTTTTCTCTTTTTTCTTCTTCTTATTAGTTCTCTCTCCACCGCCTCCTCTTATTATTAGTTCTGTCTCCTCCTCCTCTTATTATTATTAGTTGTCTCTTTTTCTTCTTATTAGTTCTCTCTCCACCGCCTCCTCTTATTATTAGTTCTGTCTCCTCCTCTTATTATTAGTTCTCTCTCTCCTCCTCCTCCTATCATTAGTTTTTCTCTCTCCTCCTCCTCTTATTATTAGTTCTGTCTCTCTTTCTCCTCTTCTTATTAGTTTTCTCTCCTCCTCCTCTTATTATTAGTTCTGTCTCCTCCTCTTATTATTAGTTCTCTCTCCTCTTATTATTAGTTCTGTCTCTTTCTCCTCTTATTATTAGTTCTGTCTCTTTCTCCTCTTATTATTAGTTCTGTCTCTTTCTCTCCTATCAATATTAGTTCCCCTTATGCTTCTTTTTTGGTGACACATTTCTATTCCTGTTCCATACTTCGTCCAAAAAAAAAAGTGCCCACATATACTCACCCTCCCCATCCTTTTCTCCCCTCCTCTCCATTCATTGCTCCTGGCTTTCTCAGTCATTTCTACCATCTGACTTTCCTTGCCCAGATCCACAGATCGCAGCTGAACTGATCACACTGACAAGAGCCAAACATCCCAGCAATGTTCCTTCTACTTTCTATCACTGAAGCAATCGCCAAGTATCTATCAGGCAAAATATAATCTAGTGAGGTGACCCCTGCTAAATGGTAGAGAGACAAACCCTGAGCTCTGCCTCCATCACAAGTTCATAGACTGGATGACGATAGTCAGTGTGGCTCCATCCCCCTGAGAATAATGAGCATCGTGCCACACCAATGTGATCTCTACCTCTACATCCTGAAATGCATGGTGTCCCACATGATGGGAGAGGATAGTCAGTCTATAATAAGTTATCACACCCAAGATAGGTAGATAGATAAATACAGACAGACAGATAGATGGATAGATATAGATATAGATATAGATAGATAGATAGATAGATAGATAGATAGATAGATAGATAGAAGGATAAATAGAAGGATAGCTAGAGATAGACAGATAGATAGATAGATAGATATGGATAGATAGATATGGATAGATAGATATGGATAGATAGAAGGAAGGATAAATAGAAGGATAAATAGAAGGATAGATAGATAGATAGATAGATAAATAGAAGGATAGCTAGAGATAGATAGATAGATAGATAGATGGCTAGATAGATGGCTAGATAGATAGATGGCTAGATAGATAGATGGCTAGATAGATAGATAGATGGCTAGATAGATGGCTAGATAGATATGGATAGATGGCTAGATAGATATAGATAGATAGATAGATAGATAGATAGATAGATGGCTAGATAGATATGGATAGATAGATAGATAGATAGCTAGATAGATAGCTAGATAGCTAGATAGATAGATAGATAGATAGATAGCTAGATAGATAGATAGATAGATAGATAGATAGATGGAAGGATAAATAGAAGGATAGCTAGAGATAGATAGATAGATAGATAGATAGATAGATAGATAGATAGATAGATAGATAGATATCCAAGAAAGAGCAGGAAGGAAATGCTGCATGTGACTATAGACAGTAAGTGCACACACCAATTGTCTGAAATTACCTGGAGTCCAGAGAGCTGCATAGAAGGAGTCAGAAGAATACAGACACGCAGCTGCAATCCATGCTTGATTCTGCAACAGGGTATAGGAAAGGAAAAAAGGGAGAAGAAAGCAAATGAAAAGAAGAGTGGAAGAAGAGAGTGGAGACCCAAAGAGAGATGATCCAGAAAGTTATGTTGAGTTCAGGATAAAATTTCAGAAAAAGACAGAAGATCAAGTAGAAGCAGTGAAGAACAAAGCATGAGTCAGAGAAAGAAGAAAGTCAAAGACAGAGAGAGAATAACACAAATGACACATATGTAATAAAAAGAAATAGAGAAGAGAAAGTATCAGCAGAGAGACAGAGTGAAGAGACAAGTGAGGAGCAAGAGATGAGAGGACACAGTGAGAGCAAGAGATGAAGGAGACACAGGTGAGGAGCAAAGAGATGAGGGACACAGTGAGGAGCAAAGAGAGGGGAACAGTGAGGAGCAAGAGATGAGGAGGACACAGTGAGGAGCAAGAGATGAGGAGGACACAGGTGAGGAGCAAGAGAGGAGAAGGACAAAGTGAGGAGCAAGAGATGAGGAGGACACAGGTGAGGAGCAAGAGATGAGAGGACAAGGTAGGAGCAAGAGATGAGGGGACACAGGTGAGGAGCAAGAGATGAGGGGACACAGGTGAGGAGCAAGAGATGAGGAGGACACAGGTGAGGAGCAAGAGATGAGGAGGACACAGGTGAGGAGCAAGAGAGGAGAGGACACAGGTGAGGAGCAAGAGATGAGGGGACACAGGTGAGGAGCAAGAGATGAGGAGGACACAGGTGAGGAGCAAGAGATGAGGGGGACACAGGTGAGGAGCAAGAGATGAGGGGACACAGGTGAGGAGCAAGAGATGAGGGGACACAGGTGAGGAGCAAGAGATGAGGGGACACAGGTGAGGAGCAAGAGATGAGGGGGACACAGGTGAGGAGCAAGAGATGAGGGGGACACAGGTGAGGAGCAAGAGATGAGGGGACACAGGTGAGGAGCAAGAGATGAGGGGACACAGGTGAGGAGCAAGAGATGAGGAGAGGACACAGGTGAGGAGCAAGAGATGAGGAGGACACAGGTGAGGAGCAAGAGATGAGAGGGACACAGGTGAGGAGCAAGAGATGAGGAGGACACAGGTGAGGAGCAAGAGATGAGGAGGACACAGGTGAGGAGCAAGAGATGAGGAGGACACAGGTGAGGAGCAAGAGATGAGGAGGACACAGGTGAGGAGCAAGAGAGGAGGAAAGGAGAGCAAGAGATGAGGGACAAGTGAGAGAAGAGGAGGGGACACAGGTGAGGAGCAAGAGATGAGGAGGACACAGGTGAGGAGCAAGAGATGAGGAGGACACAGGTGAGGAGCAAGAGATGAGGAGGACACAGGTGAGGAGCAAGAGATGAGGAGGACACAGGTGAGGAGCAAGAGATGAGGAGGACACAGGTGAGGAGCAAGAGATGAGGAGGACACAGGTGAGGAGCAAGAGATGAGGAGGACACAGGTGAGGAGCAAGAGATGAGGGGACACAGGTGAGGAGCAAGAGATGAGGGGGACACAGGTGAGGAGCAAGAGATGAGGAGGACACAGGTGAGGAGCAAGAGATGAGGAGGACACAGGTGAGGAGCAAGAGATGAGGAGGACACAGGTGAGGAGCAAGAGATGAGGAGGACACAGGTGAGGAGCAAGAGATGAGGAGGACACAGGTGAGGAGCAAGAGATGAGGAGGACACAGGTGAGGAGCAAGAGATGAGGAGGACACAGGTGAGGAGCAAGAGATGGGAAAGTCATAAGCAGATGGACCAGGGATGATGGGGCATGAACATTTGAAGAAGAAGAAGACGTGATAATGGTGAGAAGAACAAGAGTAAAACATCCAGGAGGGATGAGGATAATAATCAGGTGAGGAAGTGAAGATGACAGGAAGGAAATCGGGGAGGAAATTGAATTAATGGGTGAAGAAGTAGTTGAGAAGAAGGTGAGAAAGACAGGAGACCACCCAGGGAGGAAGAGCAGAAGTGAAGGAGGCATGGAGTGAGGAGATGAGGAGGATGAAGATGATGACATGTTATGAGGATTATCAGGTGAATGTGGGCAAGAAGATGAAGAAGTGATGAAATAAAGAATAGAGAAGAGTTGTAAAATAAACAGAAAATGAGAGATATGGAAGAAGGAGAGGAAATAAGAGAAGAAAAGAAGAGGAATGAAAGATTGAAGACAAGAAAGAAAAAGGGGAAATAGAAGAGAAATCGGTCAGAAACACGTCCCATTTCCAAATCTGATCTATAAAGTAGATAATGTGTAATTAGCGGATCTACAATGATTGCAAAACTACAGCTCCTATATGGTCCTGAACCGAGGGAGAGGAGGTGTAACAGCTGGACAGTTATTGATCCAGGATCATGTTCTGGGATCTAGAATATAACTAGCCAGAAGTTTCAAGACATTCACAAGTGCAAGAAGAACACAAGAAAGTAAGTGCAGGCTCCTTGTAAGTCCTGCCCCAGGTACAGCAGCAGCAGCCTGCAGGTGAGAGCTCTCCAGCCTGACTATACCTGCTCCTGCCCCAGGTACAGCAGCAGCAGCCTGCAGGTGAGAGCTCTCCAGCCTGACTATACCTGCTCCTGCCCCAGGTACAGCAGCAGCCTGCAGGTGAGAGCTCTCCAGCCTGACTATACCTGCTCCTGCCCCAGGTACAGCAGCAGCCTGCAGGTGAGAGCTCTCCAGCCTGACTATACCTGCTCCTGCCCCAGGTACAGCAGCAGCCTGCAGGTGAGAGCTCTCCAGCCTGACTATACCTGCTCCTGCCCCAGGTACAGCAGCAGCAGCCTGCAGGTGAGAGCTCTCCAGCCTGACTATACCTGCTCCTGCTCCAGGTACAGCAGCAGCAGCCTGCAGGTGAGAGCTCTCCAGCCTGACTATACCTGCTCCTGCCCCAGGTACAGCAGCAGCCTGCAGGTGAGAGCTCTCCAGCCTGACTATACCTGCTCCTGCCCCAGGTACAGCAGCAGCAGCCTGCAGGTGAGAGCTCTCCAGCCTGACTATACCTGCTCCTGCCCCAGGTACAGCAGCAGCAGTTTGCAGGTGACTCTCTGCCGACTAACCTCCCCTCAGCCAGCACCTGAGTACCTGCTCCTAGCCCCAGGTACAGCAGCAGCAGCCTGCAGGTGAGAGCTCTCCAGCCTGACTATACCTGCTCCAGGTACAGCAGCAGCAGCCTGCAGGTGAGAGCTCTCCAGCCTGACTATACCTGCTCCTCAGGTACAGCAGCAGCAGCCTGCAGGTGAGAGCTCTCCAGCCTGACTACTACCTGCCCCCAGGTACAGCAGCCAGCAGCCTGCAGGTGAGAGCTCTCTCAGCCTGACATACCTGCTCCTGCCCCAGGTACAGCAGCACAGCCTGCAGGTGAGAGCTCTCCAGCCTGACTATACCTGCTCCTTCCCCAGGTATCAGCAGCAGCCTGCAGGTGAGAGCTCTCCAGCCTGACTATACCTGCTCTTGCCGCCAGTACAGCAGCAGCAGCCTGCAGGTGAGAGCTCTCCAGCCTGACTATACCTGCTCCTGCCCCAGGTACAGCAGCACAGTTTGCAGGTGAGAGCTCTCCATGCCTGACTATACCTGCTCCTGCCCAGGTACAGCAGCAGCAGCCTGCAGGTGAGAGCTCTCCACCTGACTATACCTACTCCAGGACAGCAGCAGCAGCCTGCAGGTGAGAGCTCTCCAGCCTGACTATACCTGCTCCTGCTCCAGGTACAGCAGCAGCAGCCTGCAGGTGAGAGCTCTCCAGCCTGACTATACCTGCTCCAGGTACAGCAGCAGCAGCCTGCAGGTGAGAGCTCTCCAGCCTGACTATACCTGCTCCTGCCCCAGGTACAGCAGCAGCAGCCTGCAGGTGAAGCTCTCCAGCCTGACTATACCTGCTCCTGCCCCAGGTACCAGCAGCAGCCGCAGGTGAGAGCTCTCCAGCCTGACTATACCTGCTCTTGCCCCAGGTACAGCAGCAGCAGCCTGCAGGTGAGAGCTCTCCAGCCTGACTATACCTGCTCCTGCCCCAGGTACAGCAGCAGCAGCCTGCAGGTGAGAGCTCTCCAGCCTGACTATACCTGCTCCTGGCTCCAGGTACAGCAGCAGCAGCCTGCAGGTGAGAGCTCTCCTGCCTGACTATACCTGCTCCTGCCCCAGGTACAGCAGCAGCCTGCAGGTGAGAGCTCTCCAGCCTGACTATACCTGCTCCTGCCCAGGTACAGCACAGCAGCCTGCAGGTGAGAGCTCTCCAGCCTGACTATACCTGCCCTGCTCCAGGTACAGCAGCAGCAGCCTGCAGGTGAGAGCTCTCCAGCCTGACTATACCTGCTCCTGCTCCAGGTACAGCAGCAGCAGCCTGCAGGTGAGAGCTCTCCAGCCTGACTATAGCCCCGCCCAGGTACAGCAGCAGCAGCCTGCAGGTGAGAGCTCTCCAGCCTGACTATACCTGCTCCTGCCCCAGGTACAGCAGCAGCCTGCAGGTGAGAGCTCTCCAGCCTGACTATACCTGCTCCTGCCCCAGGTACAGCACAGCCTGCAGGTGAGAGCTCTCCAGCCTGACTATGCCTGCTCCTGCCCCAGGTACAGCCAGCAGCCTGCAGGTGAGAGCTCTCCAGCCTGACTATACCTGCTCCTGCCCAGGTACAGCAGCAGCAGCCTGCAGGTGAGAGCTCTCCAGCCTGACTATACCTGCTCCTGCCCCAGGTACAGCAGCAGCCTGCAGGTGAGAGCTCTCCAGCCTGACTATACCTGCTCCTGCTCCAGGTACAGCAGCAGCAGCCTGCAGGTGAGAGCTCTCCAGCCTGACTATACCTGCTCCTGCCCCAGGTACAGCAGCAGCAGCCTGCAGGTGAGAGCTCTCCAGCCTGACTATACCTGCTCCTGCCCCAGGTACAGAGCAGCAGCCTGCAGGTGAGAGCTCTCCAGCCTGACTATACCTGCTCCTGCCCAGGTACAGCAGCAGCAGCCTGCAGGTGAGAGCTCTCCAGCCTGACTATACTGCTCCTGCCCAGGTACAGCAGCAGCAGCCTGCAGGTGAGGCTGTCCACCTGACTATACCTGCTCCAGGTACAGCACAGCAGCTGCAGGTGAGAGCTCTCCAGCCGACTATACCTGCTCCTGCTCCAGGTACAGCAGCAGCAGCCTGCAGGTGAGAGCTCTCCAGCCTGACTATACCTGCTCCTGCTCCAGGTACAGCAGCAGCCTGCAGGTGAGAGCTCTCCAGCCTGACTATACTGCTCCTGCTCCAGGTACAGCAGCAGCCTGCAGGTGAGAGCTCTCCAGCCTGACTATACCTGCTCCTGCCCAGTACAGCAGCAGCCTGCAGGTGAGAGCTCTCCAGCCTGACTATACCTGCTCCTGCCCCAGGTACAGCAGCAGCAGCCTGCAGGTGAGAGCTCTCCAGCCTGACTATACCTGCTCCTGCCCAGGTACAGCACAGCCTGCAGGTGAGAGCTCTCCGCCTGACTATACCTGCTCCTGCCCCAGGTACAGCAGCAGCCTGCAGGTGAGAGCTCTCCAGCCTGACTATACCTGCTCCTCCAGGTACAGCAGCAGCAGCCTGCAGGTGAGAGCTCTCCAGCCTGACTATACCTGCTCCTGCCCCAGGTACAGCAGCAGCAGCCTGCAGGTGAGAGCTCTCCGCCTGACTATACCTGCTCCTGCCCCAGGTACAGCAGCAGCCTGCAGGTGAGAGCTCTCCAGCCTGACTATACCTGCTCCTGCCCCAGTACAGCAGCAGCAGCCTGCAGGTGAGAGCTCTCCAGCCTGACTATACCTGCTCCTGCCCCAGGTACAGCAGCAGCACTGCAGTGAGAGCTCTCCACCTGACTATACCTGCTCCTGCCCAGGTACAGCAGCAGCCTGCAGGTGAGAGCTCTCACCCTGACTATACCTGCCCTGCCCAGTGCAAACAACCTGTAAAGGGACGAATCTGCTCTTCAAGCCACTAAACCTCCCCCCCCCTCACACCCCCCCTGGCTGACTTCACCAGTCCTGCTTCCAGAGCCGCAGTACACACAGCAGTGCAGGTGAGAAACTCTCCAGCCGGACTATTCCTGCCTCCTGTCAGGTACAGCAGCAGCTGCAGGTGAGAGCTCTCCAGCCTGACTATACCTGCTCCTGCCCCAGGTACAGACAGCAGCAGCCTGCAGGTGAGAGCTCTCCAGCCTGACTATACCTGCTCCTGCCCCAGGTACAGCAGCAGCCTGCAGGTGAGAGCTCTCCAGCCTGACTATACCTGCTCCTGCCCCAGTACAGCAGCAGCCTGCAGGTGAGAGCTCTCCAGCCTGACTATACCTGCTCCTGCCCCAGGTACAGCAGCAGCCTGCAGGTGAGAGCTCTCCAGCCTGACTATACCTGCTCCTGCCCAGGTACAGCAGCAGCAGCCTGCAGGTGAGAGCTCTCCAGCCTGACTATACCTGCTCCTGCTCCAGGTACAGCAGCAGCAGCCTGCAGGTGAGAGCTCTCCAGCCTGACTATACCTGCTCCTGCCCAGGTACAGCAGCAGCCTGCAGGTGAGAGCTCTCCAGCCTGACTATACCTGCTCCTGCCCCAGGTACAGCAGCAGCAGCCTGCAGGTGAGAGCTCTCCAGCCTGACTATACCTGCTCCTGCCCCAGGTACAGCAGCAGCAGTCTGCAGGTGAGAGCTCTCCAGCCTGACTATACCTGCTCCTGCCCCAGGTACAGCAGCAGCCTGCAGGTGAGAGCTCTCCACCCTGACTATACCTGCTCCTGCTCCAGTGCAAACAACCTGATAATATAATAGGGAAGCGAAGTATCCTGCTCCTTCAAAGCCACAAGCAAAACTCTTCCCCCCCTCCTCACACCCCCCCTGTGCTTGATCTTTCCACCAAGTCTTCTGCGCTGCTCCCCCCCAGCAGCCCCCGGCAGTCACACACAAGACAGATAATGATCAACCAACAGCAGATGGGGTGCAGGAAAGTGGGGCCCAAGGCACAGAAAGGGGGGGCTGACTTCACGCCTCTTGTGTGACATGGAGGCTGGGGGTGTAGTGAGGGGGGGGCTGATCTGGAGGAAACTACAGGAAACAACACAATGCTGAACATCCACAAATTACCCTCTTGTTCAGCCACACCTCAGAATAAATCACATCTCTATCTATCTATCTATCTATCTATCTATCTATCTATCTAATCTATCTATCTAATCTATCTAATCTATCTAATCTATCTAATCTATCTAATCTATCTAATCTATCTAATCTATCTAATCTATCTAATCTATCTAATCTATCTAATCTATCTATCTATCATATAAAGCTGAATGTGTATGTGTATGTATGTATGTCCGGGATTGGCATCTACACCGTCATAACTACAGCCACAAAATTTTGCACAGTCACACGTCTGGACCCCGAGAGCATCATAGGCTATGTTGTGAGGCGAAATTTTAACCCCGCGCATTCCAATTCACCAATTTTGCCCCTATCTACATAATGGGGAAATAGTGACAGTTACCAGTTCACAGTTGTGAATGAGAGGGGCTTAATGATAGCGCCAAAGACTAACAGCACATACCAGCATATAGTCACTAAGGTGGGGCCCCAACATGGGATATTCACCACGCACGGGGACATGTATACACACCACACGCACACAAAGAGTAACAGCAAGTGTATAGTCGCTAAAGTGCAGCCCCAACATTGGATACTCACCACGCAACCGAACACACACACCACAGAGACACACACACAACATTGGATACTCACCACGTACCCGAACAAACACACACACACCACAAAGAGACACACACAACAAAGAGACACACACACCCCACGGGGACTCACACACACCCTATAGCGACACATGCACTCACCCCACAGGGACACATACACCACAAAGAGACACACATAACACAGAGACACACACACAACATTGGATACTCACCACGTACCCGAACAAACACATACACACCACAAAGAGACACACACACCCCACGGGGACTCACACACACCCTATAGCGACACATGCACTCACCCCACGGGGACACACACATCACAAAGAGACACACATAACACAGACACACACACCACACAGACCCCCCCCCAGAGGGACACACACACATAGCCACCCTATAGGGACACATGCACTCACCCCACAGGGACACACACACCACAAAGAAACCCACACTCACCACACAGACCAACCCACAGGGACACACACACACACACACCCTATAGTGACACATGCAATCACCCCACAGGGACACACACACACACACACCCTATAGTGACACATGCAATCACCCCACAGGGACACACACACACACCACAAAGAGACACACACACCCCACACAAACACCCCCCCCCCACAGGGACACACATACACACCCTATAGGGACACATGCACTCACCCCACAGGTACACACACACCACAAAGAGACACACACAACACTGATACACACACACACCACACAGACCCCCCACAGGGACACACACACATACACACCCTATAGGGACACATGCACTCACCCCACAGGGACACACACACCACAACAGAGACACACACCACACAGACCCCCCCCCCACAGGGACACACACA